>JANAVB010020925.1:0-46136 GCA_029216955.1 Iris pallida | reverse complement strand
CGTGCAAAGTGGCTTACAAGATGGAGTGATTCATGGCGATGTTCCGATACATTATGTCCTGTATATGGTGCTTCAGCTCCTTTCAACGCTCCAAGGCTCCAGAGTTAGCTCTGCGCCTTAGCACGTTCGAGGGAAGCTCCGCACCCCGACGTCTCCCGCATCCTACAAGCAAACTGTGGGGTTATCAGTACATTGTTATGCACTGGTGGGGAGACTAGCTCGCCCACAATGCTATCATTACCAAACACGTTCTATTTACTTTTGTGCACCGTCTATCATTCATTGTCTTACTAATCTTGCCTTAGGGTCAATTTTATGGCATATTTCATGACCTATCTCGTGTTATCGATTTCAATGTGTTGCATGGAAATACATGCACGTCTTACCATACTTACCGTCCGTCCTTCCCTGTCTAAAGTAAACCAAGTTAGTCAACAATTCATATGTAATAACTTAACATGATTCTCGTAAACATTCAGTGTCGATGGCGTATCCTTGCCTTGGGATCTAGCGTATCGTAGGCGTGTTTCCTAACTCATTTGCACGAAGTACTCTCGATCATTTGGTGTGTTATATTCAAGCCTATTCAGAAGGTGCCTTGTTCAGTTAACTTAGACTACTTTGTTTCAAGGCAAGGACTTGCACGTGGATTGCCACCAGCAAAGCCCACTTAATCTATATGCACCGGTCGCTGGCTATGTGAGCCATCTGGACATTTACTTATGGTATTCTCATCTATCAAGCGTGATGGCTGGTACACCTTGATAGACTATTGAAGTACCGGCCCTATGTTTGGTTATGTGCCCAAGCCCGTACACCTATCCGCCCTAGGCCATATTCCGCCTAGGCCGGCCACGACATCGTCGTTCGTTGCCTTGGAATCGATTCACTCGTGCACGAGTCCGTCCACGACCATTTCGTATTGTCTTGTCATTTTAACTTAACGGCTGTCTTTGAGCCATAGGCTGTCTCTGAGCCATAATGCGTTATCGACCAGGATGGCGTCCGTGCAGCGTGGGTAGCGAGCCCCGTTGCACGTCCGTCATACCTGTCGCTAACCATTCTTTTCTTTTTTATTTTTCAATCTTTCTTTCACTTGTTCGTTCGTTCATTGATTCATTCACATATTCATTCATTCTCATATTCATTCATTCATTCATTCGTTGATTCATTCATTCACTTATTCGTTCATTCATTCATTCATTATGCAACTCCCGTGCGGGAGTCGCCTTGGCGACCCATCGGTCCCGAAGTCTTCCAATGTTGCTATACTCTACTCGGAACGACTATGTCGATAGTCTTCTGTTTCATTGTTGTAAACCATTCGATGTTTCATTGTTTGAACGCATAAGGAACTTGAATGTAAGTTTGTGCCTTAGCACGAACGTGGAGTACGGTGCGAGAGTTCTCACATTTTCTATATTCTTTTTCCATGTTCTAAACAAGCATACAAGATGGGATTATTCCCTTAGCTAGGTGCGTTGAGTCATTTATTAGCATGTGCGGTGTTATCGCCTAGCGATTCTAGCAATAGTGTTCGTATTGTTATGTGTCTAGGCTAAGCAAAGATGGGTTCATCGGAGCCACCACCTTAGCGATGTTCGCATCGGCCGAGCGATACTCCGAGCGCCTTTGAAAGTCTAAGTCTGGATTCCTCTTGACGGGTATGTCGACGCAACTCTTCGAGTCGACGACTCATTTGAGTCGTTGCACTTGCCGTTTGAATCGGCGTTCTGCTAGGGCGGAGCGGGTCATTACATAATACACCACTCAAAACAAGTCTCGTCCTCGAGACTTCCTGAGTGCAGGTCATCCTACCATTCCTTAACTCATGTCGTGTGTGTATCTTAGACAATTTCTATCGAATGGCTTTACTGTTCGATGGCATCGAACTATACTCGATACATTTCTAAGTTCCGTGTCGCATACGTTTGGTCAATTTTATTGAATAACTTTTCACTCATTTTAGAGTTGATGGTACTTATTCAATTGTCGTATTTTTTCGACTTGGTTGCTATTTCGACGTGTCATGGGACTGAAATGGTCGCACGAGGTGCGTTGTAATTTATCAAACTCGAGAGTCGTACGCTGAGGCTAACTCACTTTCATTTATGCGCATCTCAACACCCACTCGCAGCTGCATTCGAGTTCATCATGTCACTGAGTTTGGATCGTGCACATATTCAAGACGTCCCCCGAATACGTACATTTCAACCAAGCTTAGCGATTAGCAAAGTCGGACAAGCTACTCGTGATAGTTTCGATTTGTCGATCGTTTTACTAACTTCGATTAAAACCGAACTCATGTGCGTCTCGCTATCGTTTATCTCGATCCTCGAGATGATCAGATTTGTTTCTCAAGCGTTCTTGTCATGAAATCAATACGATTTCTTATTAGCGGAGTCGACCAAGTCTAAGTAATTCCCGTCCGATTCGAGACCAAGTATTGCACAATCGTCGAATACGTCTTCCTATCAATGATTCAATTCGTTATCCCAACTTTACTTGCGCATCATCCATTCCTATCATTCACTTCGTTTGGGGCCAATCTCGTTGTCGTTCACACACACTCCCAGTTCCCCGTCCTACTCTAAGTCTTATTGTCCCAAGTCTATCGTCCGTCCAGACGATACCGTAAACCAGACAGGTTCAATCACTCGGCATAGGGTCGTCCACCTATCCGCTAGGTCATCTCACCAGGTCATAGTTACAAGTCAAGTTCTCGGTTCATCGTGCAAGGTCATCGTACGACGCTCGCCCCAATCCTATGGTCAAACCATTTTGTTCGTTCGTACAGGGTTTTCTACCCAAGCTCGTTTTGTTCAAATTTCTAAACATCGAGCAGCGTTCACCCTATTCACATCGAGACATTCTCCGTTCCAAGTCCGAGCTCGTTTAGGAAAGTCATCCTACGATAGGTTGTCCTTAATCAAATCCTTGACATATCAATATCGTACGTCCGTACTAACAATTATCGTAGTCTATCTCTTCAAGTAGTTTTGATACAATTCACCTATCAATCCTATCCAATCCACGTAGTCGATCACAAGGTCGTCTAGCCTTGTAATATGTCGCGTCCCGATCTCACGCAAGTCTGATTATCCACGGCGGACATGAATCACCATGTCAACATTCCCGCAGAATAATCGTCCTCATCGGGACGTAACTCTTGCGTTGAATCTAGACTTACTCATTTTCGATACGCGGATTGGGTCTACTCAATCCTCAAGTTTTCTTATTCTTCAATCGCAAGTCCTAACAGTCCTCGAATTTACCTTCGCTTCAAACCACAAGTCGTAGCAATCAAAATTGCCATGTCAAGGTATTTCGAGTTCGATCATTCCCGCTGGACATGAATCACCATGCCAACGCTAACGCGGAATGATCGTCCCAAATCTGACGTGACGCATGTGCGAGGCTGGAGTTGCGCTCGCACAAGATAAGATCGTTGTCGTTGTGGTTATTACCGAACAATCAAGTCACTTCCCTTCTTTATTCCAAACATTCATTTCTATCCAATTTTTCCAACATAGTATCCTTCAAAATAATAACTTCTAACACGATCATCATTCATCGAATCAGAGTACCCTCGAGTTATCGTACATCGATCTTTGATACGCCTCAATACCATCGATGATGTACGTAACCTGACGATCTTCTTTTTGCAACGAATTTTGAGTCGTGCAACTTAATTCCTCAATTCGCATTGCCTCATGCTAGCTCAAGTCTTTGAGCAACGTCTATTCCAAATCCTTAGTCATTCTCGTATCTTTAAGCCAACGTTTTCTATGCACGCTATCTTCCAATCGTACTATCTTCGATCTCGTCTATGAGTATTTCACCTTAATTCAAGTTTCAATCTAGTCGACTATTTGAAATCGCACGTACGATCTTCTACGTTTCCTCAACCAACACATCCATTTACTTTATCGTTTCGAATCTCCATTCAACCGTTTCGTAAATTTGTACTACGCATTCTTAACTCGTCCGAACAACATCTCGTCTGAGACTCTCGAAGTCGCAACCAACTAAGCGTTACTCGTTCTAAGGCTTTGTGCGATATCATCGCTTGCCGACGTACTCATACTATCCGTAAATCCTTTAGTCTCGCTCGAACAATTTCTATAACGTCCATACACCACTCAGGGTTCGAGCCACTCGACTAGTCATCGACACTCACTCTTATTCTTCTTCGAAGCTATCACATACACCACTCAGGGTCAAGTCATTCTACAAATCCTCAAAAGGTTATTTGACTCACAATCGACATGTTCAATTGTGCGTTCGTTCGTTCCTTAAAGTCTAAGAACCACTTCTCGTGTTTGTTTTAGCGTTGGTCAAGTAGCGTCTCTATCAACATACGTTCTAAGTCTTACTTATTTTCGTCCGAGCGATAGTCGGTCTCGCTCGCAAACTCGTTTGCACCAAAAGGTCTAGGTGTGCGATACTCGGCACAACTTAGCCGAAAGGCTGCGTGCATAACCATCCCGCTCGAACTATACTTCAGTCTCGTGTACTCGTTTGCTATTGTCAGCGTAAGCTTATTCAAGCACGCACTGCGTTTGCTAACTCATAGCATTAGTTTTCTCTCAACTCAAGTCCGTCGTGGTTTGGCACAAAGGCCTTCGCCTATCGATCCCGTTCAACCGAGTACTTGTACGAGATTTTGAAAATATTAGACTTATTGTATGGAATATCCCAAGGCACAACGAGAGAGAGCGTACACTTCTTTTATTTCCAAAATGAGCTTTCAAAACCGAAAGAATCGAAATGAAGTCCAAGGACGTAGAGCCGTGCTCTGATACCAATCTGTCATGCCCCGCTTCCGCAGGAGCGATCGTCTTCGCTAAGGCGTGATGCCGCACGGGCCTAGGTTGCGCCCGTGCAAGGCTAATCCCAGAAACGGCCGATTTGAGCTAGTCCACAGAGTCGTACAGTGTGTCCCCATTTGCAGCGAAAAGTAAATAAACACAAATTGAAGCGAATTCAAACTCTTTATTGATTTTCAAGAAGTTTACAAGCGGCGCTAGGCCGAGTTTACAAGTCTCTCAAGCTCTCTCTCTCTCTCTCTCTCTCTCTGAAACATAAAAGGCGTGCCAAGTGGCTTACAAGATGGAGTGATTCATGGCGATGTTCCGATACATTATGTCATGTATATGGTGCTTCAGCTCCTTGCAACGCTCCAAGGCTCCAGAGTTAGCTTCGCGCCTTAGCACGTTCGAGGGAAGCTCCACACCCGACGACGTCTCCCGCATCCTATAAGCAAACTGTGGGGTTATCAGTATATTGTTATGCACTGGTGGGGAGGCTAGCTCGCCCACAATGCTATCATTACCAAACACGTTCTATTTACTTTTGTGCACCGTCTATCATTCATTGTCTTACTAATCTTGCCTTAGGGTCAATTTTATGGCATATTTCATGACCTATCTCGTGTTATCGATTTCAATGTGTTGTATGGAAATACATGTACGTCTTACCCATACTTACCGTTCGGCCTTTCCTGTCCAAAGTAAACCAAGTTAGTCAATAATTCATATGTAATAACTTAACGTGATTCTCGTAAACATTCAGTGTCGAGGGCGTGTCCTTGCCTCGGGATCTAGCGTGTCGTAGGCGTGTTTCCTAACTCATTTGTACGAAGTACTCTCGATCATTTGGTGTGTTATATTCAAGCCTATTCAGAAGGTGCCTTGTTCAGTTAACTTAGACTACTTTATTTCAATGCAAGGACTTGCACGTGGATTGCCACCAGCAAAGCCCACTTAATCTATATGCACCGGTCGCTGGCTATGTGAGCCATCTGGACATTTACTTATGGTATTCTCATCTATCAAGCGTGATGGCTGGTACACCTTGATAGACTATTGAAGTACCGGCCCTACGTTTGGTTATGTGCCCAAGCCCGCACACCTATCCGCACGTAGGCCATGATTCCGCCTAGGCCGGCCACGACATCGTCGTTCGTTGCCTTGGAATCGATTCACTCGTGCACGAGTCCGTCCACGACCATTTCGTATTGTCTTGTCATTTTAACTTAACGGCTGTCTTTGAGCCATAGGCTGTCTCTGAGCCATAATGCGTTATCGACCAGGTTGGCGTCCGTGCAGCGCGGGTAGCGAGCCCCGTTGCACGTCCCCGTCATACCTGTCGCTAACCATTCTTTTTTTTTCTTATCTTTCAATCTTTCTTTCACTTGTTCGTTCGTTCATTGATTCATTCACATATTCATTCATTCTCATATTTATTCGTTCATTCGTTGATTCATTCATTCACTTATTCGTTCATTCATTATGCAACTCCCCGTGCGGGAGTCGCCTTGGCGACCCATCGGTCTCGAAGTCTTCCAATGTTGCTATACTCTACTCGGAACGACTATGTCGATAGTCTTCCATTTTATTGTTGTAAACCATTCATTGTTTCATTGTTTGAACGCATAAGGAACTTGAATGTAAGTTTGTGCCTTAGCACGTGCGTGGAGTGCGGTACGAGAGTTCTCATATTTTTCATGTTCTTTTTCCATGTTCTAAACAAGCATACAAGATGGGATTATTCCCTTAGCTAGGTGCATTGAGTCATTTATTAGCATGCACGGTGTTATCGCCTAGCAATTCTAGCAATAGTGTCCGTATTGTTATGTGTCTAGGCTAAGCAAACACGGGTTCATCGGAGCCACCCACCTTAGCGATGTTCGCATCGGCCGAGCGATACTCCGAGCGCGCCTTTGAAAGTCTAAGTCTGGATTCCTCTTGACGGGCATGTCGACGCAACTCTTCGAGTCGACGGCTTATTTTAGTCATTGCACTTGCCGTTTGAATCGGCGTTCCGCTAGGGCGGAGCGTGTCATTACAATCCTAGGCGCCGCCCCAGTCGTCGTCATCGCCGTCGACCACCGCCAAAATGTTCGCCTCGATGAGACGAACGTAGTTCCAATTTTTTTCCAGCCACCACAACGCCTCCTCCGCCGTATAGCAGCCCCGATCGTCGGACACGTACGTATATGCTCGTGTCTACTTCATGTCTGTGTATCGTGTACACGTGAGTGGATTCGCCATGTGTCAAGGAGTCCAGTGATGTGCTTAGACACGTAAGATTCGTGTCGTGCGTATCGTTCTAACCCAAGACACAGGACTCGTATCAGATTCATACGCTCGTGTCCCTAACTGTCCGGACACGAGTTTAATGTTAACGGGTTTAAACCCGCACAGTAATGGGTTTACAGTATTCGGGTTTATTGTTTATATTGGGTTCGGGTTCAGGCCCAATGGGTTTGGGCTGGGTTTAATTTATATGTATATTATATATATTATATGTATAAATGTATATATGTATGTATATATATGTATATGTATATGTATATGTATATAATATATTATATTGTTATATATATTTTATATATACTGTTTATATATATAAAAATATATATATTGTTCATATATATTGTTCATATATATATATATATATATATATATATATATATATATATATATATATATATATATATATATATATATATATATATATATATATATATATATATATATATACATATTTTTATGCTATTTATATATATATATTTATATGTACTTCTATGTATATATAATTTTATGCTATATTTTAATATATGTAAATTTACATGTTATTTTATTAGTAAATATTATGACTAAGGATATTTCACTACATTAAAATATTATTATAATATTTTAATATACATATATCTATATATTTAAAATTTGTATATTTTATATTCTGTTGATTATGGCCATTTGAGTCCAGACCTAGCATGGATTCTGTAGACTTAAATGAGTCTAAATATATTCAAGGCCTGTACGAGTCATATCGGACTTGATTCATGGCTTTGGATCCCGTATCTGGATTTCGGTTCAAATTCGTATACGTGGATAAATATATTAAATAATTATTTATTTATTTTTAGAAACTGTACCTTGCTGTATTTGAATTTTTAGGCAGTATATAAATGCTGTAAAAATCTGGAAAAAATTGTATTTAAATACTATGTTAAATTAGATAATTTAATATAATTTTTTTAGGATTTAAATTATATATTTGCCATTTTATAAAAACAGAAAAACAGAACTCATTTTCAAAGCACTTATGTTTACTGATTTTTAGTAAATAGCTATAGTGGTTTATAAATTCCAGAAAAATTAGTATAAATTTCTATAATTAACAAGGATCATTTTATACTTTATTTTATGTATAATTGAGCCTTTTGCCTATCTTAATAATTGTTGGAATATAGTGTACAGTCTGATTTATTAATTAAATAATTATGACTTGTGAAGTTATATGTGATTTTGGAATATTTTAGTGTTGGGACCTTACCTTACCCTAGTATAGAGACCCTAGAAAGTTGATTTAGGTATTGTGTCACCCCACATTAGTCTCCTATGCTAAAGTCATCACTTTGCTAGGTGTCCAGTCAGGAAGTCGTGTCACACTACTAGTGTCCTAGTATTTAGCTTAGTATACAAACTAAGTTTGTATATCTTTTTACAGTGACGGGACACCGGATATCTATAGCTTCATATACATATCATTGTTTTGCACAAGGCAAGTACCCCCACAAACTTTATTTACTGCATGTGATAATAAACTGTGAATGGATCATATCGAAATACTGTTCCTTAAACTACAAGCCATATCTTTACATGCTTTATACTGTTTCCAGTACCTACCATGCTTTATACTACTCTCGTATCTCTCACATGTTATAAATTTGGGTTATGGAAAAACTGATAGCTAAGTACGTGATCATGTCCCAACTATCGAATCTGAGCAAGGTCGCATTCTATATGCAAACCTTGCCGTAGGTACTTATCCAGCTGTATTTGTGCGTATGTACATCTATCGCCTTTTTACTTGTACGGAAGTACATTTTATTTACATGTGCCACAGTACATTGTACACTTATTGACGATCACGTACCTGCTCTAATTTTAAATATTACATATACATCTGTCGCTATGACGTATGTATCCTTACCATGATAGATTGTGATATACCATGATTCCTGTTCATTACACCTCTGTTCATTTCATGCTTCGTATATTTAGTTTGTAGAATCAGTACTTGCTCCCGTCCTGACAGGATAACGTTATAGGTATACTTACCGAGGAGGAGTTGCTATGTGATTCCTATTATGGGGTTGCCATCGAGGATCAGGCTTTACCCTACAAGGATGTACCTGCGGGAAAACTCGTCTAGTTTGTTTAGTTGCTTGGAACTTTTGAGAGCAGACATGTTTTAGACTATATATTTTGTTACTGGACCTGTATCCAGTTTTACATCTTGGCTATGTATTTGGAACATATTCATATACTAGATGATTTTGTGTTTGTGATGATTTAACTCAATATGACAAATAGAACTGTTAGCACACTTTGATCTTGTATTGTTTATTTTTAGAACAGCTTACTACGCTTTATCTCAAGCGTAGGCTGGACATGACTCGGCCCGGCCCAACAATTTGGGTAGCGGATCGTGACACTTAGGCAAATTATTTTTAAATCCCTCAACGGCCACCTCCCCAAACAAAGCAACCAAGGCCGGGAAGTCCCATCCCCGACCATCAATCCAAATCTGCCTTGCAGTGATGTTGGCCAATCCCTGGTATATCGGAGACAGGTATTGGTTCCCGACCCATTTTTCTGCGAATATATCATAGTCACCACGACCCGTCTTCATTTGAATATGGTGTTCTCCCAGTTCTCTACCCTTGATGAGTCGTCTCCATATGCGGGAGGCTTTGCTATTGGCGATAGCCTTCGTAAGGTGACATTTTTTGAAGTATTTATCTTTCATAAAAGACGACCATAAGGAGTTTTGAATGCGAACTACACCAACATGAACGATTTACGATATTTAGAGTTATCGAACAATGACGTATTAAAACTATCATTTTCTTTTCGACGGATTAAAACTGTTGTTTAACATCAAAATCCAATTCACCAAAAGAGTAAATTTATGTTTGACAGTTTTTTTTGGCTAATTATAAGGACACATAACATTTTGATCGGGGCTAGCCAAGTGTTAGTTTTCAATTATTTACAAGTTTGCCACTGGAAAAATTACTCAGGGCTATCCAAATGGTAGGTATAAAAGATAACTCTTATAATTTTTTTCTTCTTCCTCACTCTCCATTCCTCATAAGAAGAAGAAGAAAAAGAAGAACAAGAACAACAAGAACAACAAGAACAAGAACATCAATTTTTGTAAACCTAGTTTATTTTGATTTTTTGCTCTCTTCTAATTTCTCAGATCTCTTTCTCCAAACCCTACTTTATTTTTCTTCTTCTTGTTTGGGCATTATGGATGAAACCCTAGTTGTAGAAGAAATTGGGTTATCAAATCTATTAGTCTATTAACCATTTTTTCTTTATTAATAGAAGAATTATGCATACAATCCTAGTTGTAGAAGAAAACTATGGAAGAAATCCTAGTTGTAGAATAATTGGTTTCATATCAGGACTGCCATAATTTCTGACAGTCCTAAAAGTATTGAGTACTGCCAGAAATTGTGGCAGTCTTGAAATAGACTCGATGTACAACAGGACTGCCACGATTGCTGACAGTCCTAGAAGTAATAAGGACTGCCAGGAATTGTGGCAGTCTTGAAATAGACTCGATGTACAACAGGACTGCCACAATTGCTGGCTGTCATAGAAGTAATGAGGACTGCCAGGAATTGTGGCAGTCCTGAAAGGGACATGCTCTACAGCAGGACTGCCACAATTTCTGGCAGTCCTAGACATATTGAGGACTGCCAGAAATTGAGGCAGTCCTGAAAGATACTTGCTGTACAGCAAGTTCCTTTCAGGACTGCCACAATTTCTGACAGTCCT
Source organism: Iris pallida (assembly GCA_029216955.1). Lineage (NCBI taxonomy): Eukaryota > Viridiplantae > Streptophyta > Magnoliopsida > Asparagales > Iridaceae > Iris > Iris pallida. The sequence continues at coordinate 35,271 of JANAVB010020925.1, read as the reverse complement.
AAAGTCAAAATTTTCGAATAAAAAAAACATGTTAGGGTTTATTTCAATCTTGATAATAGAGTAAAATATGCATTTTAGGGTTTATTTTCATGTATTCTTTGTGAGGAAAGAAGTATTTAACCTTTATTTTCATACATTTTAGGGTTTTGTTTAATTTTTTGGGTGTCATCGAAATTGGGAAAGAGAAGGAAACTAGGATTTTGATGGGGATGGTGATGATGGAAATGGTGGAGAAGAAGAAGATGACGATGATGAGAAAAAAAACTAGGGTTTGATGGAGATGTGAGAATGGAAATGGTGGAGAAGAAGAAGATGGATAGAAGAAGAAGAAGAAAGCTAGGGTTTGTGAAGAGAGAGAGTGAAATTTAGAAATGAGATTGATTTTTGGGGTTTTTTTTTGGGGGGGGGGGGTGTGTGTGGGGTTTGGACAGCCCCTGAGTGGAATTTTGATAGCCCGAGTAAAAGTTCCTTAAAACCTGGCTAGCCATAATCCTGGCTAGCTCCGATCAAAATGTTATGTGCCCTTATAATTAGCTTTTTTTTTTTTACATCAAAGGTCCGAAATTTGGTTCCCTCTGCCATCTAAATTTTTTGGGATATTTTGTAAAACCTCCCCTAAATAATGGGCTAATTTGCGAAATACCCCCTAAAGATCTCGAATTGGTAAAACCTCCTTTCCGTCAAGACGGTGTTTAATTTTGGGTGACGTGGCAATTGTTGCATACGTGGCCACAACTCTGTTTTCCAAATTTTATGAAATTTCCAAATTACCCTTCCTCCATCCCCCTTCCCCTTCTTCCTCCTGGAGCCACGTCCCCTTCGAGCACCCGGCCACGTTCGACACGCTCGCGATGGAGCCCCGCCGGAGCAGCCCACGCCGACCCAGCGCGAGGAGCAGGCGTCGGGGCCGGTCCAGTTGGAGGCCAGGTTGCCGTGGGCGTCGACGAGGGCGCGGAAGGCGGAGAGGGAGTCGGTGTCGCTGGTGGACGAGGAAAGTAGTGCCGTGTTCGACAACAACAAGGAGAAGAATGTGTGTGAGAGTTTAAGTTTCAAAATAAAAAATGTCCAACAGCTTTGAGCTTGGCTGGGCTGACTTTGGTTGTCTTTTTCGCTTGCTGCTTAATTTGTGTTTTCTCCTTACTGTAAATAGAATAATTTGTGTTTCCTCCTTACTGTAATTAGAATAATTTGTGTTTCCTCCTTTAATGGCAGAAATTGCCTCCTTCTCTAGAGATGAAGAAACACCCCCATGCTTGTAGGAACCTGATCTTTGGTAGACAAGTTGTACGCTGGAAGAGGATCAAGTGAAAGATGAGGAAGATGATCGGTATAAATAGGTTAGAGGAAAAGTAAGAGAGGAAGAAGATGACCGTTAGAGAGAGAGAGGAGAGAGAGAGGGGGAAAAGCCACGTACGCAGGGCGTCTGACTGGGAAAAGCCACACACGGATAGCCACGTCACCCAAAATTAAACACCGTCTTGACGGAAAGGAGGTTTTACCAATTCGAGATCTTTAGGGGGTATTTCGCAAATTAGCCCATTATTTAGGGGAGGTTTTACAAAATATCCTAAATTTTTTGCTCTCAACTTTTCACCAAAACCCCGCGCACATCTGTTGGAACCCTTTTCTCAAAAAACCCCAAACCCCTTTAATTCCTCCCTCCTCACTCCCACCACCACCCTCACCCCGTAACCTTCACGAGACAGTCATCCGACGACACCACCCTCACCAGCCATATCACTTCTTCTCCTCCTCCTTCGATTTAAAAAATTAGGGTTAGGATTTTGATTTGTGTGTTCTTCGTCTCGATGGCGATGCGCTCATTCTCTACAATCGGTAAGAACACACACGCACACTTTCCCTCTTCCTTGTTATTTCTTGGTATTATGGTTCTATTTGGCTTTAATTTCATAAGAATGATAATATTTACTGAACATTTGTTTGTGAACATTTATTGATAATGGGTCGCATTGGATGTTTTCATTGTACCATTGTATAAACATTTGATATTGCAAGGACTTTTTTTTTTTTCCAGAGTATTGGCTCCAAATCGTCCAATGGAGCCGCTAATGTGAGTAATTTGTTTGAATTTGTACTAATTTGGGGGTTTTCTTAATAACTCCATTTTTATTATGCCATTTTTTTTTTCATTTCGTTATTTTATATTGGGAGGGGTTTGTGAAACTTTGCAGAGGATTGGGAGTGTTTCGGGAACTACAACCAGTAATGGAGCTGCTAATATAAGAAATTGGATCCAATATCTGTTTCTTGAATTAGTTTTTGTTGATGTTGGTTCGGGAATGTGTCGGCAGAGATCAAGAGGGTTCGTGCGCAGATGGAAGAGGACGAGCAGCTGGCGTCGCTCATGAGAGGCTTAAGTGGCCAAAACCTCAATGATTCGCAGTTTGCCAATGAGAATGTTAATCTTCGTCTCGTGGAGGTCCAGTTTCTTATCTTTATCAATTTTTTTACATTCTAATTTCATATTTTAATTAAATATTGTCTCATGTTTAGTATGGTTTGGAGCTATGTTGCGTGGACATGTGTCACTCCCAAATTTTCACAATTGAGGGTATTTTGGTCATTTTTCATTTTTCAACATTTTAGAAATTTTATATTTTTAATAATGTTTTTATTGGATTTGTTTAGTCGGGTTTAAGTTTCGTCTCGTTCCGACTTGTGTTGGTGACCCTGGTAGCTTAGACTCTAGATGTGACCCAAACTTAAGTTAGACATGGCCCACAAATCCCACTATTTATGTTAGTGTAATTAGTCAAATCCCACTTGTTTAGAATGGTTAGATTAATGACTTAAACTTGACCTTTTTGACCCCAACCTCTTCCATTCAATTAATTAGCCAAAGGAGACTTAGAGAGGGGTATCCTTGTCTTTTCAACATGGCTCAACCTAGCCTAATAGGGCCGGCCATTTAGAGAGGGGTTTCTTCATCTCTTTCATTTCACATAGCCTCCCTTCTCCTCTTTTGGTGTTCTTTCCTAATTTGGAGAGTTCCCCTTTTGATTTGATCTTCAAATCATCTCATTCCTCCATCAAATCTTCCATCAATCCTCTCCATACCATCAAGGAAGGGTGCTAGCAAGGATTGGAAGAGAGAGAGCAAGGAGAGGTGTCCAATTTCAAGGAGAGTCCGTATCGAATTCGTGTTCTTTGGAGTTTTCATTGGGAATTAACTCCCAATAGGTAGATTTCTCTTCCTTTTGTCATTTTATATAATATTTGTGGTTTTGATCCATTGGAACCCACCCCACATGATAGATTCACCATTTAGAATGTTTTAGAGGCTCATTAGAGTCCTCTTTTGGTATTTGCATTGATATTAGTGTTTCCCATGGAGGGATTCCAAAGGGGGCACACCACGTGCTTGTGAAAATGCCAAAATTATCAAGTTGAGGTCTAATTTCATATTTAGATTAGTTAGAGGGTAGTTTAGTCATGTTAGATATGCTCCATATAGTTTTCATTAGGTTTCCTACAAGTTTGGCCATGTGTTTTACGCATACATATCATATTTATATGCATATATGTGTTATTTGGTATATATGGGAATAGTGGACTGTTTTGAGCTATTTTTGTATATATTAATATATGTGGTAGTGTTTGTGGTTGTATGTGGTTATGTGTTGGTGTTTAGAGAGAGGAATGTTGAGAGGGTGGTGTTGTTCTTGAGGGTTGTGTGTGTATATATATGTGTGTGTGTGTGAGTTGTATGTTGAGAGGGGATGATATATATATGTACTTTGTGATAGATTTTATATAGGTTTTGATATATATATATATATATATATATATATATAGATGTTTAGGTAGATATATATATAGATTAGTGAGGGAGAAAGAAAGAGGGGTGTAGAGGGGAGAAAAAGGGGGGGGGGGGGGGGGGGGGGGGGAGGGGGGGAACAGCTGCTACAACAGCAGCAAGCTGCTGCCCCAAGGAAGCAGCAGCAGCCATCTAGCTGCTGTCCTTAGAGACAGCAGCAGCAGCAGTTTTCAGCAGCAATTGCTGCTGTTTGGAGCCCCATTCACCCCCTATACATCCCCCAATAAACCCCCAAGTATACTCCCCTATATCCACCATATATTCTACTATATAACCCCCTAAATTGTGAGTGTTAGAGTGGTGTAGGTTGGTTAGAAAACTAGTGGTTAGAGTAGTAGAAAATAAGCTCAGTCACATGTTAGTAAGTAACATGTTAAGGTAAATACTATGTTAAGGTATTCACATTAGAGGATAAGATACATAGATATGATACTTGGATTTGAGTTAGGATTAGAGATAGAGATATAGATTGGTCATGGGCTAGAGTGAGGGTTAGAATCGAGTGGTATCTTGTGATACCAAGGTGGTATCACAAGGTAAATGGGTTTTACCCTATGTGAAGGGTAAGGTATCGAGATACTTCAAGATACCAAGTTTGAGTGTCAAGATACCATGGTGTGGTATCGAGATACGAGGGTAGAGTGTTAGAACACCTTAGTGAAGTATTGAAGGATGAGTAGAGTGAGGGTTATGTAGGTAGAGTATGGGTTAGAGGCTAAGGTAATGAGTTTACCTTGGTAAGGTAAAGGATAAGTGTTAAGGTAATATCCTATATTTAAGATATGAGTTTAACATGTTAAGATATAGTTATAATTAGGATATTATGGTTGGTAATGGTTAGGAATAGTGGACTTAGACTAGTTTTGACCTCGGTTGACCACAGTTGACTATTTTGACCAAAAGTCAACCGAAAGTCAACCGTAGCCTAGAATTGACTAGAACTTGGCCAGAGTTGACCAGTTGACCCAAAGTCAACTGTTAGTCAACGTTAGTCAAGTTTGACCTAGAGTTGACCAAGGGTTGACCAGAGTTGACCAAAAGCCACTGTAAGTCAACCTTTGACTTAGATTGACCTAGTTTGACTTGCTTTGACTTAGATTGACCTAGTTTGACTTAGTTTGACTTGCTTTTACTTCCAGAACATTATATTGATACAACTTTCCATCTGTAGGTCCTCGAGGCACTGTATTGGACTCAGTTGACATATTTCATCACAGCTCAGGCGAGTACATTCTCTGATAACTTTTTCAATTTACGATAATTGTTATAATTCATGTACTTAGTGTAGATATACTTGTTCTCGACACATTGGTCACACGGATTGGTATTCATGGATCCCGACATGAGATGTTATTCCTTGTTATCTTGGTATATCTTGTGCAAGCTCCTTGTAGTTCTTGTGCAGTTATGGACACCGATTCTCGAGGAGATTTGCTCCCTTTCCGTAGAATTCCGTGTCGTGACGTGTCTTGTTTGGATCCACTACCAGTCGGGAGCGGGGAGTACTAGTGTAGATGTGTGGTCATTATCCGCCTTGTTTATTCTTGTAGACCTTGTGAATGCTAATCATACACTCTACGTATGATTGGCTAGATCATTAGACCTTGTTCAGACCCAAGCTGGCCACATATCGAAGCTAGTACTTACACACCTAGATAGATGATTCTTGATTCTTGTACATGCCATGATCAGTTTTACTTGTCTTGTTCTAGCTCTAGATTCACAGCTTACCTTGCTATGATACTTACATGTACATTCATGATTTCTTGTATATACTCTCTATTTACAGTCTTGTAGCTTTTATCCTATCTTGTGAACTGTTGTTAGTTGATTGTGCTCGTTCCATCCTGACTGGATATGTTGACAAAATATTACAGATGACGGTGAGGAGGACTGTTGTACTTACTACGGTCCACATGACGTAGTGGGTATTAACTTGGAGACCCTGGTTCAGCAGGGATTAGCCCCGGCTGAGGAGACTTTAGCTATAGCCCAGTTAGAGTAGGTTTTGACTGGACTTTGTCTCCAGCTTTCTACTTATGTTTGGGATATTATTTTGAGAATGTATAACTATATTTACTTTGTGACTCTCTTTCTCTCTGTGGAGCTGGATATTGCACTTTGTGGTTTATATCTATCTTGATTTCGTGCCATGATTCTTCCTACTAGATTGTGATTGAGATTATCAGTATTTTATATTATATCCTCCGTGCGGAGATGACAGGTTATTAGATACTGTTTGTTAGCTAGCAGACCTACAGCGTTCTACGCCATTTTTATGGGGTAGGCTGGGTGCTGTTACGCACTTGTGCCCCTACCTAGGGTGCTGGTCGTGACAACATGACACATACAGATCCGGCTACATGGATACTGCACCTATTTTTGCATGTACCAGTGTAATTTGGACTGTCCTTATCGTGTCTGACATGACACAGGAATGACACGACACTGGTTTTTGGAGTGTTTGTTCTTCTTAGGTTTGGAGGGATTGATGGATGGATGAAAGAATTACAATTTCTTATTTAGGTCGGAGTGTATTACACTATTACTTTGAAATTGGAATTTTCAAGTTTGACTTCCCTTGTTTTTTCTTTATAGCTTTACTACATTTGGATTACTTGGAGGTTTGGGGCATTATGCTGCACGTGCATGGACACAAATCCGATTACAAAATCTGGACGGGACAACACGTACTCGACACTAATTCTGGGTATCTGAGTGTATTTTGTAGTGTCCATGCTATGTTCCATACGTACTTGATATGGCACGAACACAACAATAATTTTCCAATTTACAAAGTATCCGTGCTTCCTAGATGGGACAACTTAGCTTGGACTGAAACAACATATTCTTGAGTAGTTTGCTAATTCACATTTCTCAAATATTATTATCAAGGAAAAGAAGTCTGTGATGAATTTCTTGTACATTTTGGTGAACCGTCAATAATGCTTTTATGTATTTGGAGAAGATCTTTGGAAATCAGATGCTTGTGTTTCCTTTTCAGAGCAGCATGTGTAAGATAATTGAGGTCGCTGATGAATGGGCCAAGTGTAACTATTTGTTTCTTAGGCATCAAAAAGGGATTGAACAAGTATGGCATGGAAACACGAAAGAACATGAAAGCGCCAATGAGCTCTCTTAGCAACTGCAGGAATCTTATTGTTCTATAATATACTATCTAACTGGCAGTTTAGGTGGTCATTGGGAAACCTATGTATCTATGATGCCCTGAGCATGAACTTATCTTCTTACACGGTACAAAAGACCATAAAATGAGAGATTTTCTACTTATGTCCACAAACATTTTTTTTTTAATCTGAATAGATTGGGACTTCTGAAGAATCGTTAGCATCAATTTTAATAAGAAGTAATTGATTTATAAAACTTTCGAAATCATCAAGGCCCTGAAAGATTTTAGTTATTGAATCATTAGCATCCTCATATTTAATCAATAAGTTATTGACGAAAGCATGTGTATGAACTTCCAGGAACACGGTCACTTTATTCATTGTAGTCAATATTTTTTGTATATCGACAAAAGCATCTATATGAATTATTTATTGTTTCAATGGTACCTGAGAAACTTTTCCTGGACTTCAATTTCTAATCTTGTTTAATATCGCACTTTGGAGCTCAATGTTCATGATTGTTGCTCGTTTTGCTTAATAGGTACCAGTAGTGGAGACAGGCGAGGCATTACCTTTTGTGTATGATCCTGATATTATCTCAGCTTACTGGGGAAAGCGCCCCAGAGCTGTTGCTACATTTATTGTGCAATTTCTCTCTGTTGCTGGTGGTTTTCTGTCTCATCTAGCCTTGGATCTGATAACCAAGAAGGTCAAAGAGGTAAATAATTTTTCTTCCTTGATTGTTTAATGCTTCCTCCAATGCTTCCTATCAGTTTATTTCCTTGCACCGGGTTGCCTTGTTTCTTTTCAAACTGTATCTGGTTTTCTGCAGATAATTCAGATTAGCCCTTACTACTTTTGGTACAAACTAGATTATTCAGATTTTCCCCTAACTACTCTTTTGGTACCTTGCTATTTGCTAAATTTGTCCGTACTTGTACATGATATATCATCTCCTTGGATAAGAGTAACATAACACTGGATTATTTGCTTGTTTTATCCACATTTTTAAAATTCAATCTTGATGATGAAGGAGAGCTTTTTTTTTTTCTTCTTTGCATTCATGAACAACACTTTTAAATATCTTCTTGACGTATCCATATCAGTATGTATTCTCATTTATTCCTTCTTTCTTTTGGCACATGAAAGCACATCCGATAAATAGGTTACTAAGAAGTTCACATAATCTATGGCAATTTTTGGACAAATATATGAATCAGATTTGTAAAGTTGTGCATGATAAAGGGAATCTTGGTTTTAGAGTGATATCAACTTTGTAGGTTGGGAGTACGAGTAGTTGATGCAAAAGGTACTTTTTGGACTAGTATGTATAGATACTTATGAAACTTAAAAAGAAAGTTTATAGTTCCCATGTAAAAAAGAATCTTTTGAAGGTACAAATATATGAATGAGTCGAGTCAATAAAGTATCAACTATATATTTCATAATGTGTTTAGAAAAGGGGCTTGAGAAGTAGAAGAAGAAAAGTTATATTTCCTTCAATGTTTTTTTTGCGAAGCACAATTCCTTCAATGTTAGAGGGCCAAGTTTTGAACCTAACCAACTCTTTCTTGATTTTTTTTTTTTTGTGGAGTGATATCAACTTTGTAGGTTGGGAGTATGAGTAGTTGATGCAAAAGGTACTTTTTGGACTAGTATGTATAGATACTTATGAAACTTAAAAAGAAAGTTTATAGTTCCCATGTAAAAAAGAATCTTTTGAAGGTACAAATATATGAATGAGTCGAGTCAATAAAGTATCAACTATATATTTCATAATGTGTTTAGAAAAGGGGCTTGAGAAGTAGAAGAAGAAAAGTTATATTTCCTTCAATGTTTTTTTTGCGATGCACAATTCCTTCAATGTTAGAGGGCCAAGTTTTGAACCTAACCAACTCTTTCTTGAATTTTTTTTGTGGAATGTCATTTCTTTTCACCCTTTGGCTTAATGTATCATAAAGATGAATCTAATTCCGTATACAGTATCATCTTTACCATTTTGTCTACTCTTTATAGTATAGGAGAACTTGGATTGTGCTCCTTGGTTGCTACGTACTAATCACAACAATTACCCTCTTGAAAGCAAATTTGCTTTAATATTAACATGAGTATGCATGCAATCTTTTTCATACATGTTTCTTGCAACTATATTTGTATAAATATTCATGTTTATTTTCTATCAACCTGTTTTTTAATTTTTACTAGCGGGTATACACATTTGGGGACGTCTATCCCAATTATGTGAAGATACCCAAGGAAGAATACACTCTACAATTTTATATAAGGTAAATCACATGTGACTCATGAAACTCTCTGTCCTAATATAGAACTTTGATTTTGTTGTTCTTTGAGATATTCTATTATTACAAGTTAGACAAGTTGGGTTAAATTGTGTTATTGTCTTATTTTATCTTGTTTATATATTAGGCTCTTGGGAAGGGCCCGACACCAGTTCTGATACCGATATTGCGAACCTTGGCATAGTTGACTACACAAATTTCAAGCTCAAAGATACAAAGAACCACTCTCCAAAACCCATACGGACCAGGAAAATATAGAAGAGTAAGTTAAGCTTTACCAGTGTTTCTTCCAAAATTATTTATATAATTGTTATTTATTTTTTGGGAAATAAGAAAAAAAGTGTGTCGTTGATAAATTTTAACCAAGGATATAGGTTCAGAGAAATGGGATGCTTGTAGCAAATGTACTATTTGCATTTGATACAAGTATTTATCTAAATGTGACTCTTCAGCAAATGTACTATTTGCTTTTTTTTCATAGGTTAGGCACTTAAGTATTTCATGGACATTTGTGATTAAATGATTAAATGATATGTTACACCAGACAATTCCTGAATAAATAATCGCTGATTAAATGATATGTTTAAACATTTGTGATTAAACATATTAACTTCACAAATAGAGCCTCTATGATTAAATGATGTTACACCAAACAATTCCTAAAATTTCTTTATGGACATTTGTGCATATGTCGGAGCAATTAAATCAGGTGCTTTCTCTGTCTGGTAAAATCCCATCAGGCATGTTCAATAATATGTTTGAGTTTTCAAATTGCTAGAAGAAAGATGCAGCACACACCAAATCTCTTGCATTTGATGGGTGGTTTATTACACTGTATACCATGGCTCTAGTAAAATCCCAAATTGTTCTTCGGGATCATGTTAAATGGGTTGTTCCATCATCATAGGATCCTGCTGCTTTAGCAAGGTCAGTCTACCACTAAATAGAACACATGACTTGCATTGTGAGAGAATAAAGGGCTCCGGATTTCCTTATTCAAAAGAATCATATATGTCTCAATGTCTATACTTCTTAAGATATCAATTCTTTGCTTTGAAACAAATATGATGATGTACCTCAAATCATGTAAGATTTGTATGCCTTCTTTCCTACTAAACTTCAGACGTATTCCTTGATTTTTCAGTTAAATAGAGCATAAATTTAAAGACATGATGTGGGGTCTTAATAATATTTTCCTATATGAAGAGTTGACTCTATCATTTTTAATTGGCAGTGAATGACATGTTCTTGCTGAGTTTAAAGCAATTTAATTTTAGCCGTGGACTTCCAACATGTCATTTACCTTCCTATCCTTCTACCTGCTTCCAGGTTTATTGAAACATTTGGCACCCATGTTCATAGGATCCTGCTGCTTTAGCAAGGTCAGTCTACCACTAAATAGAACACATGACTTGCATTGAGAGAGAATAAAGGGCTCCGGATTTCCTTATTCAAAAGAATCATATATGTCTCAATGTCTATACTTCTTAAGATATCAATTCTTTGCTTTGAAACAAATATGATGATGTACCTCAAATCATGTAAGATTTGTATGCCTTCTTTCCTACTAAACTTCAGACGTATTCCTTGATTTTTCAGTTAAATAGAGCATAAATTTAAAGACATGATGTGGGGTCTTAATAATATTTTCCTATATGAAAAGTTGACTATCATTTTTAATTGGCAGTGAATGACATGTTCTTGCTGAGTTTAAATCAATTTAATTTTAGCCGTGGACTTCCAACATGTCATTTACCTTCCTATCCTTCTACCTGCTTCCAGGTTTATTGAAACATTTGGCACCCATGTTCATAGGATCCTGCTGCTTTAGCAAGGTCAGTCTACCACTAAATAGAACACATGACTTGCATTGTGAGAGAATAAAGGGCTCCGGATTTCCTTATTCAAAAGAATCATATATGTCTCAATGTCTATACTTCTTAAGATATCAATTCTTTGCTTTGAAACAAATATGATGATGTACCTCAAATCATGTAAGATTTGTATGCCTTCTTTCCTACTAAACTTCAGACGTATTCCTTGATTTTTCAGTTAAATAGAGCATAAATTTAAAGACATGATGTGGGGTCTTAATAATATTTTCCTATATGAAGAGTTGACTCTATCATTTTTAATTGGCAGTGAATGGCATGTTCTTGCTGAGTTTAAAGCAATTTAATTTTAGCCGTGGACTTCCAACATGTCATTTACCTTCCTATCCTTCTACCTGCTTCCAGGTTTATTGAAACATTTGGCACCCATGTCGTAGTTGGGGTGAAGATGGGAAGGAAGGATGTAATATATATATATATATATATATATATATATATATATATATATATATTTTTTTTTTTTTTTTTTTACATATATATATATATATATATATATATATATATATATATATATATATATATATATATTACATCCTTCCTTCCCATATATATATATATATATATATATATATATATATATATATATATATTTTTTTTTTTTTTTTTTTTTTGGTGGGGGGGGCCCGGGGGGGGGGGGGGGGGGGGGGGGTCCGGGGGTGGGGGGTAACCCGGGGGGAGGGGGGGGGGGGCCGGGGGGGGGGGGGGTGTGGTGTCCGGCAAGGGGCTCCAACCCGAGGCCGCGGCCAAAGCCGCCCAGCCACCTCGGGTGGGAAAGGGAGGGCTCGAACCTAGCCCACCGCTAGGGGAGCCAACCCTCCTAACCACAAGAGCTAGGTATATATATATATATATATATATATATATATATATATATATATATATTACATCCTTCCTTCCCATATATATATATATATTTAATATATAATATATATATATATATATATATATATATATATATATATATATATATATATATGGGAAGGAAGGATGTAATATATATATATATATATATATATATATATATATATATATATAAAGACAACAACACTCGTCAAATCTCCAACGGCTGAAGTTCAAAAAAGGCGGAAGGACATGGCAGATAAGAGGTTCCTAGATGTGAATGGACAATGTGGTGTATGTACCTTTTTCCTACGTGGAAGTTACAACTGACTGACATAGTTTATTTGTGAAGTTAATATGTTACTCAAATGTTTCACTACCTTACTTGACCAAGTGGCACTAATAAGTTGTACTAGTGTGTTTAGTTTATTATTGTTTCTTTATTCCAATTTTAAGAGTAATCTGTTGATTCAGAGAACCTATATTTTATGTTGTCTAGGACCCAACAATTATAATATTCGATCATATTTCCTTAATCTCCATACATGCTTTCTTTAGTATCTTTTTATAACAACTCAATTGTGATATTTGATCATCTCCTTTATCTCATGAACATGCAATCATGCATTTGAACAGGACAATGGACCTTACATGACTGACTCCTGTGAAACATTATGATTTAATGGACAATGGACCTTCAACATGGACAACATCGACAAAATACTTGGATGCAAACATCTTTTCCATGATGATAGACTAAATGCCTTGTTTATGGAGAAGCACTTCTTTGTTGCGGATTCAAATGGCCACAGAGAAAATGTTGTAGAGGTTAACTCTCTCTCTCTCTCTCTCTCTCTCTCTCTCATTCTTACTGCTCTTTTGATTCATGATCTTATGATCAATTGTTAACACTTGCAAGTTATCTTCCACATACAGGAATCGACTTTATTTCAAAACAACTGCATGTCGCTCCCATTATATCACATATTTGGCTCATTTGGTGGGCTACAAGCAGTAAATAGCAGCATGGATCAGTTATTGCAGAACCTCAATGGCAACATAGACAACCTGAGCTTTCCTACTGCAAGCGTCTATCCGTCGAACCTGACTAGAGAGACTTAACGCTGATGATTGCCAAGATTGCGTAGCATCACCTGTGCTCCTCGCTGGTGAATCACCATGGGACTCGAACCTCGTGACTGACCGCCTGGAAGCCAGAAAAGAAGTAAAGATGCGATACAAATCACTTCTTTGGCCAAAATATTCAGTTCAGTTCTTGAGCTTTTAAAATTCTCTTTTTTCGTATTGTAGTTGAGATTATAAGCTACTAATAACATTCTTTCATGTTCTTCATGAGAAAGCCAGTGTGAGCTTTTTGTTTTTTGATGAAATATTGTTACGTAAACTCGATATATTTAATATTAAGACAATTTTGATTGAGTTTCTTTTATTGTTGATGTTTATATGAAATTTCATTTTCATATGTATTTCAGTTTTATATAGAGGATGAACAAATTTAAATAGATTTGATACATATGAATTATGATTTTTCTGAATTTTGTTTCCAGAAAAAATGACAGACCTTAACCATTGAAAAGAAAAAAAAATAATGGTTGACCAATTCACAGGTTATTTGACAGTTTTAGTCCGTCATTTTTATTTGACGGATAATAATTGTCATTTTATTCAGCTAAAAAAATGACAGGCTAAAACTGTCGTTTAAATTTTGGGATGCACTATTAACGACGGATGCTCTAACGGATCAAAACTGTCGTTTAATTTGATTTACGATGGTTTTGGTCTGTTGAAAAATGCTTGTTTTGGCGTAGTGTCCACCAGAGCTTGATGGAGAACGCGTCAACAACCTCCTTGATACTCCTAACCCCGAGCCCCCCGTCGTTGGTCGGCTTCGTCACACTTTTCCAGCTGGCCCACACATGCTTGTCGAGCCCATCTTTAATACCCCAGAAAAAGGATGAGAATAGCCGCTCAAGTTGCTTCATGACCCCGACAATAGGGTTGCATGCCGTGATCGTGTACATAGCCACAGAGCTCAAGACATGCTTGATCAAAATCAACTTGCCGTCCGGAGAAAGGATTCTGTTAGACCAGCCAGCTATTCTCTGTTTGACTTTCTCAACAAGCTGGGAGAAAAAACTGCATGCCTCCTACCATAGGCAAGAGGACAGCCAAGGTAGTCGGCGGGCTATCTACATCGAATCCAGACGCTCGTGCGAGGGCATGCCGCCTAGTAGGGCTGCTACTGTGGTGGACGAAAAGTGTGCTTTTTTGCGCGTTGATTCTCTGGCCCGATTCTTTTGTATAGTCAGAAACCGCCTACATAATAGTGCGGACAGAGGCAGCCTTTCCCGACGAGAAGAGGAGAACGTCATCGGCGAACGCAAGGTGGGAGATGAAGGGGCAGCCACTAGGTGAGGAGTACCTGTCAAAGTTTGCCGCTTCTCGAAGCTTGTTGAGTCTCCTGCTAAGGGAGTCCGCCGCAATAATGAAAAGCGAAGGCGAGATAGGGTATCCTTGTCTGATGCCTCTGCTAGATTTGAAGAATCCTGCAGCAACGCCATTAACAACAGGGGAAAACCAGCAGTTAGAGATAGCTCTCCACGTGATGTTAATCCACTTCTCTGCAAATCCGAATGCCCGTTGCACGCTGTTGAGGAATGACCAGTCTACTCTATCAAACGCCTTCTCCATGTCTAATTTAATGGCCACATTGCCCCTGTAATGTCCCGCTCCGCACGGTGCATTATGCTGAGTCATTGACTCGAAGAGTTACGTTGTCCCGAGAAATGTATCGACCCGAGGATCGCATCGAGTAATAACGATGCAAGTGTTAAGTTGTCCCGAGCAACGCATCGAACTAAGTCGATACAAAGAGTTGCCTTGTCCCAAAGAATGCATCGAGTGAATCGATGCGAAGCGCCGCGTTGCCCCGAAGGATGAGTGCGTTGAATCGGCTCGAAGATTCTAAGAAATCGAATCGACCAAGGCGCAAGTCCGAATCGATGCAAGTATTGATTTTAGTTGGTTTCGTGTGCAGGTTATACTTTGACGGGAAAATATTAGAGGTCGATCTTTTACAATATTTAGTAAGGGGTCCGCGAAATCAAATCGTCGCCTTGCGACGGGCTAAGACTTGGGTACGCTAAGGCAAATTGGACATATAACTCAATGAAGCACGAAGTGCTCGAATGGCTAAGTCAGGAGAGTGGCCGTGCAACAAAGTTAGGGAATCGAGCCGCATCGGCTCGGCGAAACGACGAAGGCGTATCGACTCAAGGTGGGAGGATTGACTTCTTTTTACTCCTTCATTCGATAAGTCAAATATATCATTGTGTGCTAAAAGTTAACCTATCAATGCCACGGGCGTGGTCCGATCGGAGATAAATCATAGTGTGAGTCGAACACTAAGTTAGAACAATTGAAATAAAACGTGCATCATATGCACGAGTCGCTATGGGACATTGGATATCGCTAAGGCGAGCGCCTCGGTGCGCAAGCCGTAAGAACATGGGATAACTGTACTCGGCGAGTGCCTTAGTGCACGAACCATACCGTGCCTTGCGCATGAGTTAGAATGGCTAGAACATTGAAAGACAATAGGCGAGCGCCCTAGCGCGCAAGCCCGAACATTGAATGCTAAGTTATAGAACATAGGAATATGGTCGAAACGTGCCTACGTGCACGGGATAATAAAAGATGGCTTCGTTGCGAGAAAAATACAGTTGTGGCATGAATGTGGCGGAACTGTCGGATATGACATGGTACCTCGAAAGGTGTTCAAGACCTTCGGGTCGTTCGGTTGACGAGCATACAGTTGAGGCACGATGCCATTGAATCATTGAAACGAAGTATGAAATGTAAGAACACAGAAAGTTAACGAAAGAGACGCGAGATGATAAAGTCTGAGTCTTGGACTCAAGGCTATGCTTGGTTGTTTGAATGATAGTGTGTTGCATGGTCGAATGGAATGGACTTGAGATAATTGCGATGATATCTTCCGTGCACGGAACGTTCCCTCCGAACGGGCGCACCGGGGCACCGGGACCGTTCGGCCTAGGAGGAATGATAATCTTTGATAGGCGCACATCTGCGAAGTCCGATTAGCACTCGGTCGTAGATGTGAGAAGCCGCAAATGATTGTAGGCACGCGGTAAGTTTCGGTTGTTGGGATAGCAACCCAACCCGTGAAACGTCGGGCTACGTAAACAAGAGAGAGAAAAGAAGGAGAGAAAAGAAAGTAAGGAAAGATAAAAGAGAAACTCCTTTAGTCCATTCCGGCGCGGATACGCCCACGACCTTCATATAGTTAAGGAACGATGGGTTGAAAGTGTAGGCGCGTATACGTCCGCATAGAGATCCAGCTTAGAGATGCACATATAACATGACAGGGAAGGATTACGGCGTATTCACCTTGCGTCGGTGCAAGGGCGAGTGCGTCGACTTGGTAAGTTATGCCACGAATCAAACACGAGATTGTTTGTTTGCTTGCCTATTAAATTCGATAACATGCTGCTATGATAACATGCTTTACGCTTTCAAATATGCCATAAAATTGACCCTAAGGAGAACATAGCAAGATCATAAGCTAAGTTGCATGATTCAACATAAATATTAAAATGTCGGTTTGGAAAGATGATCTTTGCTTCAGTACATGCGAGGACGAACGTACTGATCCCCCACCAGCTTCATGCAGGGTGCAGGGAATGGATTGCTCGCGGCGAAGCGTTGCTTGAACGTGTTAAGGCTTGGAATGCCGAAGCGCATTGAAGCGTGCTATCGCATTGACGCTCGGACTACGCAGCTGGATTGATGCGGCCGACATATAGAAGGCATGATGTATGGAACGGTGAAATCCTTTGTGGGCAAGAGAGAACCTGAGTGTTGTAGCCAATCTGGCATGTATTGTTAGGCTATCGAAAGCCATTGTAATCTCAGTTTCGAATATCAATAAAGAGAATTGTTTCGTATACTCTATTTCCTTTCGTTGTTATTATCGAATCAAAAGATAACCATTTGAGAACTTGTCATCTTGCCTTGCACGAGCGCAACTTCAGGCTCGTGCGGCATCACGCCCCCTGCGAGGACGATAATTGGGGTGATTCCGGGTCGGGGCGTGACAAATTGGTATCAGAGCTCTAGGCTCAATTTCCTCTGGACGCTCGCTTCATTACAATTCGAAAAGTTGTCCACCACCACTTGAAATCACTCTTGACTCTACTCGATGCCGCACTGGATGTTCCATACAATAAGTCTAATACAAATCGTGAAATTTTGCCGCATGTGTTTTGGAAATTTCATGATGTTTGCTAAGAAAGTCGCGAGGGGTATATTGCATTGAATGCAACGAGCCGTAAAAATGTTAGTTGCTGCAAGCGCAACAAATTGTGAAATACGATTTGAGATGTTGTCGCAATGTAACATGTTGAATGAGAAATAAAATGATGCACGAAGTACAACGAGTAATGGTGAATATGCGTTAAAAATAAAAGTGAGAAGTGATAAGCCAATACCGAATGTGTTAAACGGATTGTGCATTGACTTGGAAAGTCGAGAGTAATTCGTTGCACGAGGTACGGTAAATATTGGAAATGATCGTTGTACGATGTGCAACGCGTATTGAAAGTAAAAATTATTGCACGTGGTGCAACGCATATCAAATTAATCGTTGCACGAAGTGCAAAAGAAATTGGAAATGAATCGTTGTACAAAGTGAAATGAAAGTGTCGGAAATAAATCGTAGCACGATGTACAATGCGTATCGAAAGTAAAATTTGTTGCACGGGGTGCAACGCATATCAAATAAATTGTTGCACGAGATGCAACGTAAGGAAAGAATTGAAATCGTAAATCGATAGAACGAATCGTCGGTTGCACACCAAACTTATGTTGGCAAACGAGAACATTGACCGAATCGTGTCGGATTTTGATAGAATCAAAGTTACGGTTGTGATCAAGCACGATCACTGCAGAAATCGTGAGTCGGAAGAGATCGTTGGTTTACACTAAGTGTAGCACGAGGGAAATGGCTTGAATTTCGAGTGGTATATGCCATACCACGGAGGCGATGAATGACTCGATTCCGAGTGGTATATGGTATAGCACTTGTGCGATAAATTGCATCGACGAGTTATGAGAATTGCAGAAGGTTTGTCCGCAACGGACGGGAGAGTACCGAGACTCGATCAAAAATTTGTATAACGGTATGTTGATGCAAGTGTTCTTCGAAAATCGGTTGGGACGATAAGGCGAGACTCGTATCGATGAATGATACGTCGGACGGAAGTTATAAGTTGGTCGGACGACCGAGACTAGCGAAATGATTATGCCTTGATGCAATAATCGAATCGACGGGAAAGGGAATACTCGAACTTACAAATGAGTCGCACAACTTGCGATCTCGGTAGAAATGTTGGGCGAGACAAATCGAATCGCACGACTTGCGATTTCGATAGAAATGTTAGGCGATGCGAGTTGTAATCGAATCGCACGATGTGCGACTTCGATGAAGTATTGGTTGATGCGAGTAATCGTGCTTAAGAAATAGTTGGTTACGTTACGGCGACACTCATTTGAGTACGACTAGAAAATATGCGAAACTTAGAGGGCGTGATCGTATAACTTGAGGGCTCGATGTTGGATAATCGGTAACTCAGTTACGCGATCAAAGTATAGCGGGATGCGGCGAATCGGAGAACGAGTGGATGCGTATGGAAAAGTTTGTTGTGAACTTGGATGTATGCGATGCGAGTTAAGTTGACGTAAAAACGGATTCGAAGTCGACCTACTTGCTATCGAAATTGATATGAACTATCAAGATCGATACGCAAGAAAACGTAAGCACGATGTGAGAATACAGAATGGAGTGCGCCTTGCGCTATCAAAGTTTTGTAAATAACGATACGAGAAGGAACGAACTGGTTGATCGTGAACTTTGTGATTAATCAAGACGATACTATAAGTCATCGACGATTGCTCGATGCGTATAGCATCTCGTGTGTTGACCCGCGAATAAGATAGACTCGAAATCGATACGAGTAGATGTTTCATAAATTTGCAAAATCATCGACGGTAGTGCATGACTTGACTCGGAGGATAGTAGCGCCTCAGTTGCGCCGATAGAAACAGTTTTGTCCGAAATTTGGGTAGTCCCATAGAATCGTCGGAACGTGATTTGGCTCCGAAATAAGATATAGCATGGTTCGTAGTAAACTGTCCCTCGTTAATGATCCACAATTATCGAGCGTAGCTTCGGGGCAGCTGACCCTAGAAGACTTGACCGCCAAATCGAATTGAATGCTGCAGACCGTATGATGACCCATGCGATATCGTATATGAGATTGTATCGATAACAAATACAATGTGGTGCATGTTGACGATAAGTCTAGGCGATCGAGAATTGTTGGAACAACTTTCGATTGAGAATGGTATAGTTAGATTTGAGTATTCGTCGGATAAATATTTGAATGGTTATGTTGGTCGACGAACAAACTAGAAAATTCACCAACGAACTTGGTGATTCGAATAGGCGTTTGCGAGAATCGTGCTATGCACGAGAGGGAATGATAAGGGAATGACTTACGAGTCATGTCGTTAGATTCGGATTCACCTTGCAATTGAGCTTGCGTGAATCAAAATTTACATTCGATGTTGCGAGATGGATAAGTTGGGAATTTGGCTAGTAAATTCCTACTCGTTAGAAAATCGAATGTAAGACGCGTCGTAAAGACCTTCGTGTCAAAGCGGTCGTTGCCTTGAGCACCGTCGCCTTGATGTAAACTTTTGAGTCAGATAGATTATGGCCTTTGTGCAATGTCAATTTAAACTTGCGTCGGAAGGATTTGAGCACGGTGCCTAGGTAAGTAACCTAGTGGGCGTAGCCCTGAATGTTGATGCATTTGCAAGTCAACAAAGGAAGTCGTATCGAGATAAGTTGCATAGCAAGACTTCGGAAATAGTTGGGTGACAATTCAAACGCAAGCCGTTGCGAAGACTCGTTGTGATCGGATGCGCGACGGCTTGACGCGACGCATAGAATTGATAGTCCCGATGAAACATACAAAGTGAGAAATGCGATTTTTGAATCGCATCGTGTATCTTGACTTTTGTTGGCAAATCGCGTATGTATCAATATGCATGTGCGCTAGAATTGCGAGAACAAGTAATAGAGCCAAGTCTGATCGAGAATACGAGATGTCAAGTTATCGAGAATAAGAGTTACATGTTAGCGTTGTTCTGATATCTTACAACTGAGCTTGGCTAAAATTCATATATTGGTGGGACGCCTAAAATATGTGTATGATTCCAAACTAAGTTGTACGATCCAAACGATAGTGAGACGAGATCGTGGAACGATCTAATGAAACCCTTGGAAATTAGTATTGGTTTCGGTTCGGGACGAACCTTGTTTTGAGTGGTATATTCTGTAATGCCCCGCTCCGCACGGTACATTATGCTGAGTCATTGACTCAAAGAGTTACGTTGTCCCGAGAAACGTATCGACCCGAGGATCGCATCGAGTAATAACGATGCAAGTGTTAAGTTGTCCCGAGCAACGCATCGAACTAAGTCGATACAAAGAGTTGCCTTATCCCAAAGAATGCATCGAGTGAATCGATGCGAAGCGCCGCGTTGCCCCGAAGGATGAGTGCGTTGAATCGGCTCGAAGATTCTAAGAAATCGAATCGACCAAGGCGCAAGTCCGAATCGATGCAAGTATTGATTTTAGTTGATTTCGTGTGCAGGTTATACTTTGACGGAAAAATATTAGAGGTCGATCTTTTGCAATATTTAGTAAGGGGTCCGCGAAATCAAATCGTCGCCTTGCGACGGGCTAAGACTTGGGCACGCTAAGGCAAATCGGACATATAACTCAATGAAGCACGAAGTGCTCGAATGGCTAAGTCAGGAGAGTGGCCGTGCAACAAAGTTAGGGAATCGAGCCGCATCGGCTCGGCGAAACGACGAAGGCGTATCGACTCAAGGTGGGAGGATTGACTTCTTTTTACTCCTTCATTCGATAAGTCAAATATATCATTGTATGCTAAAAGTTAACCTATCAATGCCACGGGCGTGGTCCGATCGGAGATAAATCATAGTGTGAGTCGAACACTAAGTTAGAACAATTGAAATGAAACGTGCATCATATGCATGAGTCGCTATGGGACATTGGATATCGCTAAGGCGAGCGCCTCGGTGCGCAAGCCGTAAGAACATGGGATAACTGTACTCGGCGAGTGCCTTAGTGCACGAACCATATCGTGCCTTACGCATGAGTTAGAATGGCTAGAACATTGAAAGACAATAGGCGAGCGCCCTAGCGCGCAAGCCCGAACATTGAATGCTAAGTTATAGAACATGGGAATATGGTCGAAACGTGCCTACGTGCACGTGATAATAAAAGATGGCTTCGTTGCGATAAAAATACAGTTGTGGCATGAATGTGGCGGAACTGTCGGATATGACATGTTGCCTCGAAAGGTGTTCAAGACCTTCGGGTCGTTCGGTTGACGAGCATACAGTTGAGGCACGATGCCATTGAATCATTGAAATGAAGTATGAAATATAAGAACACAGAAAGTTAACGAAAGAGACGCGAGATAATAAAGTCTGAGTCTTGGACTCAAGGCTATGCTTGGTTGTTTGAATGATAGTGCATTGCATGGTCGAATGGAATGGACTTGAGATAATTGCGATGATATCTTCCGTGCACGGAACGTTCCCTCCGAACGGGCGCACCGGGGCACCGGGACCGTTCGGCCTAGGAGGGATGATAATCTTTGATAGGCGCACATCTGCGAAGTCCGATTAGCACTCGGTCGTAGATGTGAGAAGCCGCAAATGATGGTAGACACGTGGTAAGTTTCAGTTGTTGGAATAGCAACCCAACCCGTGAAACGCCGGGCTACCCAAATAAGAGAGAGAAAAGAAGGAGAGAAAAGAAAGTAAGGAAAGATAAAAGAGAAACTCCTTTAGTCCATTCCAGCGCGGATACGCCTACGACCTTCATATAGTTAAGGAACGATGGGTTGAAAGTGTAGGCGCGTATGCGTCCGTATAGAGATCCAGCTTAGAGATGCACATATAACATGACAGGGAAGGATTACGGCGTATTCACCTTGTGTCGGTACAAGGGCGAGTGCGTCGACTTGGTAAGTCATGCCACGAATCAAACACGAGATTGCTTGTTTGCTTGTCTATTAAATTCGATAACATGCTGCTATGATAACATGCTTTACGCTTTCAAATATACCATGAAATTGACCCTAAGGAGAACATAGCAAGATCATAAGCTAAGTTGCATGATTCAACATAAATATTAAAATGTCGGTTTGGAAAGATGATCTTTGCTTCAGTACATGCGAGGACGAACGTACTGATCCTCCACCAGCTTCATGCAGGGTGCAGGGAATGGATTGCTCGCGGCGAAGCGTTGCTTGAACGTGTTAAGGCTTGGAATGCCGAAGCGCATTGAAGCGTGCTATCGCATTGACGCTCGGACTACGCAGCTGGATTGATGCGGCCGAGATATAGAAGGCATGATGTATGGAACGGTGAAATCCTTTGTGGGCAAGAGAGAACCTGAGTGTTGTAGCCAATCTGGCATGTATTGTTAGGCTATCGAAAGCCATTGTAATCTCAGTTTCGAATATCAATAAAGAGAATTGTTTCGTATACTCTATTTCCTTTCGTTGTTATTATCGAATCAAAAGATAACCATTTGAGAACTTGTCATCTTGCCTTGCACGAGCGCAACTTCAGGCTCGTGCAGCATCACGCCCCCTGCGAGGACGATGATTCGGGTGATTCCGGGTCGGGGCGTGACAGCCCCCAATCTTCTTGTTGTCCATGCTGCTAATCAATTCCTGAGCCATAAGGATGTTGTCAATAATTTCACGCCCCTTCACAAATGCTCTCTGCTCAGGCGAGATGATCCTCGGCAAGACGCTCGCTAGTCTGCTCGCAACAAGTTTAGTGAATACCTTATTAATGAAGTTGCAAAGGCTAAGAGGCCTATAATCCCCAAACGTCGTCGGGTTGTCATTTTTGGGGATCAGAATAAGATTGGTGCTCGTGATCGCTCTGGGGAGTGTCAGACCCTGGAAAAAAGCCAAAGTCGCCTCAAATACATCTTGCGCATTTATATCCCAACAGCAATGATAAAAATGGCCGGATAGACCATCCGGTCCCGCAGCATTGTCTCCATCCATGGCGAAGACCGTACGTTTGACTTCCTCCAGAGTCGGGTCGACGCAAAGCATAATGTTGTCTTCTTCCGAAATCAGTCAAGGGATAGAAGAGAGAAGGTCGCCCGTCCTCGAGGGGCCTTCCCGCTCAAGAAGATTTTCGAAAAAAAGACTTAGCAGCCTCTTGAATCTCCTTTTGGTTGGTGTAGCACTGTCCATCTTTGAGAACATGGTTGATTTTAAGCTTCTGCCTCTTACTTCTGATACAGTTGTGGAAGAATTTTGTGTTCCTGTCGTCGACTAAGTCCCACTTGATACGGGCTTTCTGACGCCAGTAGGATTCTTCCCTGGCCAAGCATTGCTTGAGCTTCGCTCTAGCTTCAAATATGGCAGCCCTGCTCTGCCCGTCAGGACCAGCATTGGCTTCAACACGGAGGACCGCATCCTCAGCGTCTTTGACGACTTGAAAAATGTCGCTGAAATTAGCTTTGCTCCATCTCCCAAGAGCAGTCCTCACTTTTTTAATTTTAAGGGCAATCCTCGTAAGGGGGTTGTTGTGGAATGCATCGTTCCAGACTTCTTGTACCACAGTATTGAAGTCATTGTGTTGGGCCCAGAAATTAAGAAATTTAAAGGGTTTGATGATAGGGGGCGACCTTATCCACAGTGAGCAGAAGGGGGCAGTGATCGAATTCCAGATTATTGAGATGCTCCACAGAGGATCGATAGACGACATCCATCCAAAGTTGATCCCCTAGGATTCTGTCTAGGCGCGATCTCTGGTTCCTGTCACCATCCTGTTTGTTAGTCCAAGTAAATTGGGATCCCCTGTAATGGAGTTCTTCCAAGTTGGCGTGAAATATGGAGTTGGAGAAGTCCTCCATGGATTTGTAAATTGGCGGCAGACTACCGGTCTTCTCCTCTACCCCCTAATAGCATTGAAGTCGCCCCCATACAGCCAGGGGCAATCTTCTCTATTACTTCGGATGTGAATAAGTCTCTCCCAGAGCAGTCTTCTTTGCTGCATATTGTTGCTACCATGAACAATAGTAAAAAGAATTTTGTTATCCATACCTGTTTCCTCTACCGTGACCGTTGTAATGCCCTGCTCCACACGGTGCATTATGCTGAGTCATTGACTCGAAGAGTTACGTTGACCCGATTGCGTATCGATGCGAATCGATACGAGAGTTACGTTGTCCCGAGCAACGCATCGAACTAAGTCGATACGAAGAGTTGCATTGTCCCAAAGAATGCATCGAGTTGAATCGATACGAAGCGCTGCATTGCCCCGATGGATAAGTGCGTTGAGACGACTCGAAGATTCTAAGAAATCGAATCGACCAAGGCGCAAGTCCGAATCGATGCAAAGTATTAATTTTAGTTGGTTTCATGTGCAGGCTATACGTTTACGCTGAAATATTAGAGGTTGATCTTTTGCCTTATTCATTAAGGGGTCCGCGAAATCAAATCATCGCCTTGCGACGGACTGAGACTTTGGCACGGTAAGCCAAATCGGACGTATAATTCAATGAAGCACGAAGTGCTCAAATGGCTAAGTCAGGAGAGTGGGCCGTGCAACAAAGTTATGAAATCGAGCCGCATCGGCTCGACGAAACGACAAGGCGTATCGATACAAGGTGGGGGGACATTGACTCTCTTTCCTACTCCTTCATGCCTAAGTAAAATATATATCATTGTATGCTGAGTTAACCTATCAACGCCACGGGCGTGGCTCGATAGAGATAAACATAGTGCGTGTCGAACACTAGATAGAACAATTGAAATGAATCGTACAACAAATGTACGAGTCGCTACGGAACATGAAATATCGCAAGGGCGAGTGCCTCGGTGCGCAAGCCATAAGAACATGGGATAACTGTATCGACGAGTGCCCCAGTGCATAAGTTATTCCGTGTCCCCGCGCACGAGTTAGCATGCTAGAACATTGAAAGACTATATCGATGCGAGTGCCTCAGTGCACGATAGGGGTGAGCATTCGGTTTATTCGGTTTAAACCGAACCGAATAACCCAAATCCGAATTGGACCGAAACCGAATAAGCAAAACCGAAACCGAACCGAATTGGCCCAAAACCGAATCAAACCGAACCGAATTAAATCGGTTTGATTTTCGGTTTATTCGGTTTATTCATATTTTTTTGATTTTTTGAGCTTTTTTTGTTAATATATATAGTAACTAAATATACATAGACATATTTAGTATATACCTATATATATGTAGTACATACCTATATATATTAATACTTATATATATAGTACACACACACACACACACATATATATATATATATATATATATATATATATATATATATATTTTCACATATAGTACACACACACACACACACAGACACATACACACACACACACACATATATTTATATAAATAAATTAATTAAATTTTCTTATTCAGTTTTCGGTTTTGGACCGAAACCGAAACCCAAAACCGAAACCGAATAAGAAAATTTAGTATTTTCAAAACCGAAACTGAACTGATTTTTTTAAAACCGAACCGAACCTCTTATTCGGTTCGGTTCGTTTTTTGGTCCAAAACCGAATAATGCTCACCCCTAGTGCACGAGCGATAGAACATTGAATACCATATCGAGGCGTGCCTCAGTTGCACGAGTCGGAAGGATGGAACATAAGTATAACGCGTTGAATACTAAGGCGTAGAATACGGAAACACGGCTTCGAGGCATGCATTGAATGCACGATGCAAGAAAAGACGGCGAATGTGCGCAGCTGCACAATACTTACAAAAGACGGCGTCGTTGCGACGAGGAGAACAGTTGTGGCACGGATGTGACATAACTGTCGATGCGGCATGGTGCCTTTGAAATGTCCATGGCCTTCGGGGCGTTCGTTGAGGACATTGGGGCATTGTGCCAATTGAAATAGAGATAAGCGAACTTGCTTGGTTGTATGAAAGATAAGATGCGTTGCATGGTCAAATGGACTTAAAGACGTATAGCCCGTGCACGGGTAATCCCTCGAACGTGGCACACCAGGGCGCTGGGACCGTTCGGCCTAGGAGGGACTGCGATAATCGGTATTGTTGGTGCACTTCATCTCGACGGGTAGCGACCTTCTAGTGAATGTGATAAGCCACTTACACGAGTATTTCGGGGGTCCTCTGATTGTTTGGGTTAGCAACCGCAACATAGTGATCATCGTCTTACACATTCGATTCGATAAATATAAGTCCATTCTAGCCCGGAAAGCTAGTGACCTTCATATAGTTAAGGGCGATGGGTTGGAAGTGCAAGGTATACATATATCCTGCATGGACGGATCCTGGGTCGAAAGTACAAGGTACACTCATATCGTGCACATATAGATCCACATAGAGAGCACTTATAACATGACAGGGAAAGCTGATAGGCGTATTCACCTTGCGTCGGTGCAAGGGCGAGTACGTCAATATTGGTAAGTCGCGCCACGAAACAAACACGAGATTGCTTGCCTGTTTACTTATGCGAATTGAATAACATTTTTTCCAAGATGACATGCTTTACAGTCTTCGAATATGCCATGAACTCATCCTAAGGAGAACATAGAAAGAGAACTAAATTGTATGTTTGCATGAATCAATACAATACTAAATGTCGGTTTATTAAGTAGGTTTTTGATCAGTACAGCAAGGACGAAAGTACTAATCCCCCACTAGTTTGCTAGCAGGTTCAGGGATTGGTCTGCTCGCGGTGGAGCTTCGCTTGAACGCGTTGAGGCTTGGAATACCGAAGCGTATTGAGACGTGTAACCGTATTGACGTTCGGACATGCAACAGGATTGATGCGGCCGAGATATATAAGACATGATGTATGGAACGGTGAAATTCTTTATGGGCAAGAGAGAACCTGAGTGTTGTAGCCAATCTGGCATATATTGTCGGGCTATCGAAAGCCTTTGTAATCTTATTTCGAATATCAATAAAGAGAATTGTTTCGTATACTCTGTTTTCCTTTCGTTGTTGATATCAACTCAAAGATAACCATTTGAGAACTTGTTATCTTGCCTTGCACGAGCGCAACTCCAGGCTCGTGCGGCATCATGCCCCCTGCGAGGACGATGATTCGGGTGATTTCGGGTCGGGGTGTGACAACCGTGAGCGCCTGGTTGTGGTCGTCAATCATGCTGATCTTGATGTTGTCCATGGCAAGGAGCCAGATTATCGTGCCCTGACCTGGAAAATCGCTCGTCCTCATATCGATTTATCTGAAACATCGTCCTCGCTGGGGCGTGATGTCGTACGAGTCTAGAGTTGCACTCGTACAAGACAAGATGAAAAATTCTCAAATGGTTATTTTTGATTTGATATTAGCAAACGGAAGAAAAATAGAGTATATGAAACAATTTTCTTTATTGATAATGAACTGAGATTACAAAGGCTTTCAATAGCCCAACTGATTTGCCAAGTTGGCTACAACACTCAAGTTCTCTCTTGCCCACAAAGGATTTCACCGTTCCATACATCATGCCTTGTATATCTCGGCCGAATTAATCCTGTTGCAAGTCCGAACGTCAATGCGATCGCAGGCCTCAATACGCTACGGCAATCCATGCCTCAGCGTGTTCAAGCAAAGCTCCTGTAACGACCCGCTCCACCCTAGCGGAACGCCGATTCAAACGGCAAGTGCAACGACTCAAAAGAGCCGTCGACTCGAAGAGTTGCGTCGACCCGATGAAGAATCGATGCAAGACTTACATTGGCCCGTCAAAGATGAATCCAGACTTAGACTTTCAAAGGCGCGCTCGGAGTATCGTTCGGCCGATGCGAACATCGCTAAGGTGAGTGGCTCCGATGAACCTGTCTTTGCTTAGCCTAGACACTTAATAATACAGACACTATTGCTAGAATCGCTAGGCAATAACATCGTGCATGCTAATAAATGACTCAACGCACCTAGCTAAGAGAATAATCCTATCTTGTATGCTTGTTTAGAACATGGAAAAGAGCTCGAAAAATATAAGAACTCTCGTACCGCACTCCATACTCGTGCCAAGGCACAAGCTTATATTTCAAGTTCCTTATGCGTTCAACAATGAAGCAATGAATGGTTTACAACAATAAAATAGAAAGACTATCGACATAGTCGTTCCGAGTAGAGTATAGCAACATTGAAAGGCTTCGGGACCGATGGATTGCCAAGGCGGTTCCCGTACAGGGACCTGCATAATGAATAAATGAACGAATAGAAGATTGATGAATGCGTAAATGAATGAATGAAAGAAGGGAAAGAAAGAAAAGATTAGCGATAGGTATGACGGGGACGTTCAACGGGGCTCGCTACCCGTGCTGTACGGATGCCGCCGCCAACCTAATCAATAATTGACTATGGCTCAAAGACAACCCATAACTTAAAGACAACCGTTAAGTTAAAAATGATAAGACAATACGAAATGGTCGCGGATAACCCAACGTATATGGGGGAGGAACAAAAGAGGATGCCAATGCAACGATCAAGAAAATGATCGAAAGGGGCTACATAATGTTTGAATGCGGCCTGGTCATTCAAGGGGCGTGAGATGGGTATCCATGGCCTATCGGAGGCGCACTAGCTAGTCGGCCGATAGGGACTCATGGTACCAAGAGGAAGTGTCCAAAATGGCTTGTGATGCCAGCGACCGATACATATAGATTAAGTGGGCTTGCTAGTGGCAATCCACGTGCAAGTCCTTGCATTGAAATAAGTAGTCTAAGTTAACTGAACAATTGAATAGTTGAGTGAACATGGACGTTGGAACAAAACTCTTCGAGCATAACACAACTGACTGGTTTAGTAGATGGGATATTCGAATGAGAATGATCATCGAAACAAGGCGTGGTCATAACGTATCTTGATAAGCGGGAACACGTCGTAGAATCAGAGGCGAGGACACGCCCGACACCGAATGTTTACGTAAATTACGTTAAGTTGTTATATATGAATTGTTGACTAACTTGGTTTACTTTGGACAGGAAAGACCGGACGGTAAGTATGGGTGAGTCGTGCATGTATTTCCATGCAAACACTTGAAATCGGTAACACAAGATAGGTTATAAAATATGCCATGAAACTGATCCTAAAGCAAGATTAGAAAGATAATGAATGATAGATGATGCACAAAAGTAAAATAAACGTGTTTGGTAATGATAGCGAGTGGGCGAGCTAGCCTCCCCACCAGTGCATAACAATATACTGATAACCCCACAGATTGCTTGCAGGGTGCAGGAGACGTCGTCGGGTGCGGAGCTTCCCTCGAATGTTCTAAGGCGCGGAGCTAACTCTGGAGCCTTTGAGCATTACAAAGGAGCGGTAGCACCATATATAGGACATAATGTATCGGAACATCGCCATGTATCATTCCATCTTGTTAGCTACTTGGCATACCTTTTATGTTTCAGAGAGAGAGAGAGTTTGTGCGACTTGTAATCTCGGCCTAGCGCCGATTGTAAACTTCTTGAACATTAATAAAGAGATTGAATTTGTTCCAACTTGTGTTCATTTACTTTCCGTTGCAAATGGGGACACTCTGTGCGACTCTGTGGCCTAGCTCAAATCTGTCATGCCCCGACTCGCCCAATCGGTCGTCATCGCCTTGACTCGAGATGAATCGATCCCACGAGTCAGGACGTGATGCCGTACATGTCTTTATTGGACTTGTACAAGGCAAGAATGTGCACTTGAAATTTCCTTTGAGACGATACGTTGAAATTAAACAGTACAGAGAGTTGAAGACATAGAATAGGAAGAAATTTAGCTTTTCATTCATAAAACTTACAAAGTATGTGCAAGGTCATTTTTATATTACATATGCCGTTGCGGCTACATCTTTGAACACAAAAAAAACTCTCGACAAGCTGCCATGAAATAATCCTTGTCGTTCCATACATTCATGCCCCTTTATACATTTGAACAAAACACCTTCGATCTGAATTGGGCTTCAAAATACTTCAAAATAGGAGAGCTTCGTGCCGTCTCCTGTTCTTCAGCTTCAGTCTAGTCTCAAGCTCCCACAGCGCGCTCGTTACCTGGGGAGTTGGGGGTTAGCACACTTGCTAGTGGATGGGACGAACCCACTCGTCTAAACCGATACTGCTTATTAAGGATTCTAGCATACGAAGTGATCTTTCTATTTAGAACTATATGAATTGCAATTCATATCGAAGACACATTTTAAACAGTAACAACATAACCAATTTCAACTTATCTTACCACGACCGTGCTCCTTTCCTGCACAAAATATACATAATACTTACCACCTGCACAAGACAATAGGTGAGCATACAATCTATCTTATATGCGGTCATTGGTGATATCGATACCATAAAGGACGATTACGTAGCATTACGATGTGCCCTACCAATCCAGGTTGCGAGCCTAACTGGAGGTCTCGCAATGCCTCGCGCCGAAGCACGATTCCATAATTTCCTCCTAGGCCGATTCGGTCCCAGCGCCCCGGGTACCGTCTCGAGGAAAGCTCACCTTGTGCACAAGTCGTCCATGACCATGCGAATGTATGAACAGTTTAATATGTATGAAGTAAATTGCATAGCGTAGACATTATTAAACCACATAATCATTTCTACTCGTGCAAGGGTTTTTTTTTCCTGAAGCCGTACGTTCTGATTTAGCATCCCGTAGGCACCAAATTCTCCGAGGCGTAATCTACCGCAACCAAAGTTTCTTCCTTAAGTTTTGCAGAACATGAAATAAATTCTATCTCTTTCCTAGAACTTTATCTTTTTTCTACTTAGTGTGAAACTTAAAGATTCAGAGTTAACTTCTCTAAGTTGCTATATTATCCCAAGTTCTTGATCTTAGTGGCAAAGCATACACCCAGTTAGCATCATCGATTTGAACGTTGAACTTTAAGAATTTTGTTGGCAGGAAGGAGTGGAAAAGAAGGGGCCGAAGAACCACCCACCTAGAGAGATTGTGCCGGGAGTAGGAGAACGCTTCGCGACGGTCAAGCGTCAGTTACACGAACTCCTGCAATGGCACGAGCATCGAATTAGGACCCTTCCTTCAATCCTTTCTTCAAAATTCCCAAAGACGCATTCAAAAATCGACGCGAAAGCACACTTATCAAACCCACGCAACAATTCATTCAGAAAGCCAAGAAAACCAACAAAATCAACAGCAGACCGGTTGTGTCGCTCCCTTTAGAGTTTATTCGCTAAGACACAGTCTACTGCATCTAGGACTTATTTCAGCAGTAGCCGATCCATTAGTTGGAACAGTACTCATATCACTCGTCCAAATCGATTTTATTAATGCCATGGTTTTCGTATACCAAACTCGTCGCTGAGTCAGACTAGCCATCTATGTTCCCGACCATGTCTGACTTACCATGAACCCATTACATAGTGCTTCGCCCCAACATGAGCGGGGCACTACATAATATACCACTAAGAAAAAGTTTCGTCCCGAAACTTAAGAACAAGGATCTGACCTTCGTCGGCGAAAAGTGAAGGGTACTTCTCCTTCATTTCCGCCTCTAGTTCCCACGTCGACTCCTCAACTGAATGGTTGTGCCAGAGTATACGAACCAAGGACATCGATCGGCTATGCAGGATCTTTTCTTTACGGTCCAAAA
The DNA here is from genome assembly GCA_029216955.1 of Iris pallida. Classification (NCBI taxonomy): domain Eukaryota; kingdom Viridiplantae; phylum Streptophyta; class Magnoliopsida; order Asparagales; family Iridaceae; genus Iris; species Iris pallida. The sequence continues at coordinate 3,464 of JANAVB010020925.1, read as the reverse complement.
TTTGTACGGGCTCCTCCGCTTATGATAGATCGGCGCACAGCTCCAACTGATCGAAGCTAACCACATGACTTGGGTCATGCATGTACTTTCGAAGTTGGGAGACATGGAAGACGTCGTGCACTTCAGCCAGGACAGGAGGTAGTGCAATCCGGTAAGCAACTGTCGCCACTCTTTCGAGAATCTCGAAGGGCCCTACGAATCTCGGACTCAGTTTGCCTTTTACCCCGAATCGTATGATGCCCCGCATCGGCGTCACCTTCAGGAAAACATGGTCCCCAACCAGGAACTCTAACGGTTGTCGACGAGTATCTGCATAACTCTTTTGTCGACTCTGAATAATACGGAGCCTATCGCGAATCATGCGGACCTTCTCAACGGCTTATTCGACTAGTTCTGGCCCGAGCACCTGTCGCTCCCCGACTTCGTTCCAGCAAATCGGAGATCGGCATTTCCTCCTGTAAAGTGCCTCGTAGAGAGCCATCTGGATGCTCGATTGATAATTGTTGTTGTACGCAAACTCCGCAAGCGGCAAGTGTGTGTCCCAACTAGTCTTCAAATCTATCGCACACAGACGTAACATATCTTCCAGGATCTGATTCACTCTTTCTGTCTGGTCGTCGGTTTGCGGGTGGTACGTGGAGCTAAGGTTCAGCTTAGTGTCCATCGCCGCTTGCAGGCTCGTCCAGAAACGTGATAAGAATCGCCCATTTCTGTCCGAAATAATTATGGCAGGTACCCCGTGCAGTCGGACAATCTTATTGATATAGATCTGAGCTAACCGATCGACGCTCCATGATGCTTTGATAGCGATAAAATGAGCGGATTTGGTCATCGGTCGATAATGACCCAAATCGCATCATTTTCCCGCGACGTCTTCGGAAGGCCCATGATAAAATCCATAGAGATGTCGTTCCACTTCCATACTGGAATATCGAGATTCTGTAGCTCCCCACCTGGTCTTTGATGCTCGGCCTTCACCAGTTGACAGGCCATGCACCGTGACACAAAAGTTGTCACGTCTTTCTTCATGCCGTGCCACCAAAAGGTCGTGCGTAGGTCCTTGTACATTTTGGTACTCCCGGGATGCAACGAGTACTTCGCATAGTGGGCCTCCGTCAGAATCTCTTTTCTAAGTTCGGCATGGTCCGACACGCATATTCTTTCTTTCATCCGCGTCATTCTGCCCTCGTCACCACAAAGTCGGCCGCCTTTCCTGTCGAAATTAGCTCGCACATCTTCTTCAGGAATGGGTCGTCCTTCTGTGCGGTCTTTATCTTGTTGTGCAAGCTCGACTCAAGGTGCAATTGGGCCAATTGTGCTCCACGGTAGCGAATTCGTAGTTCGATACCCATTTCTGCCACGTCTCGCTGTATGTCACGGTTGATAGCCAGGCATCCTACAAACATTCTACTCAGTACATCTGCTACGACGTTTCCCTTACTCGGCGTGTACTCGATAGTCAGATCATAATCTTTGATGAGTTCGATCCAACGCCGCTGCCGTAAGTTCAAGTCCCATTGGGTAAAATATATTTGAGGCTTTTGTGATCCGTATAGATGCTGTAAGCCACACCATAAAGATAGTGCCGCCATAGCTTCAATGCGAACACAATCGCCGCTAGCTCAAGATCATGCGTAGGGTAATTCTTTTCTTGTTACTTCAATTGTCTCGATGCAAACGAAATCACCTTATCCCTTTGCATAAGCACACATCCCAAACTAGTTCGCGATGCATCGCTAAATATTTGAAACCCTTCTGGTCCGTCCGAAAGTGCAAGGATTGGAGCTGAGATGAGCCATTTCTTTAACTCCTGAAAGCTGGATTCACAGGCGTCGTTCCACTCGAATGCGACTCCCTTCTGGGTGAGGCGAGTCAGAGGCAACGCAATCTTGGCAAAGTCTTTCACAAATCTTCGGTAGTAGCCTGCCAAGCCGAGAAAACTTCGGATGTCGCCTGCCGAGGTAGGTCGGTTCCATTCAACTATCGCTTCAATTTTCTTTGGGTCCTCCGTGACGCCTTCAGCGAAAACAACGTACCCAAGGAACGTCACGCTGCTCATCCAGAATTCGTATTTACTTAACTTGGCATAAAGTTGGTGTTCACGCAGAGTCTGTAGTACCGTCTTTAAGTGCTCTACGTGCTCGTCCTTAATTTTTGAATATATGAGAATGTCATCGATGAATACGATGAAAAATTTGTCTATGAACGGTCTGAACACCCGGTTCATCAGATTCATGAAAGCGGCAGGAGCATTTTTCAAGCCGAAGGGCATGACTAGAAATTCGTAGTGACCATATCGAGTTCGGAAGGCGGACTTCGGTACGTCCTCGGACTTAATCTTCAATTGATGGTAGCCTGAGCGAAGATCAATCTTGGAAAATACCGTCGCCCCTTTCAACTGGTCAAACAAGTCGTCTATCCTTGGCAACGGGTACTTATTTCATACCGTGGCTTTGTTAAGTTCCCGATAGTCGATGCACAGCCGCATCGATCCATCCTTCTTTCTTACAAACATTACTGGAGCACCCCACGGGGAGACACTAGGGCAAATATATCCGCGATCTAGCAACTCTTGTAGTTGTGCTTTCAATTCCTTCAGCTCTGCCGGCGCCATTCGATAGGGTGCTTTGGATATCGGTCGGGTGTCTGGAAAGGTGTCGATGCTGAATTCTATCTCTCGATCCGGCGGCATCCCTGGCAACTCGTCTGGAAATACATCAGGAAATTCTGCCATGACTTCAGTCTGGGCCGTGCTTGCAATCTCCGTTCTCGTGTCTCCAACTGATGCTAGGTACCCGTTGCAACCAGAATGCAACATACGCCTTGCCGAAATAGCCGATATCATCATTGCTGTCTTTGACGTTGCTCCGTACGAATAGAAGAATTCAGTTTCGCCCGGAAGGCGGAACATAACTCTCTTCTCCGTGCACTCGATCATTGCATGGCATGCACCCAACCAATCCATGAAGAGGATTATATCGTACTCCTTGATGTCGAGGACGATAACTTCCAAGTATAGATTTTTCCCTCCGATGCAGATGTAACCATCCCTACAAATTTTAGTGGCAGGTATATCTACTTCCGATGGAGTGCTAACGCTAAGATTCATATCTAAAAGTTGCATGGGTTATTTATTCTCTTCTACAAAGTCGGCATATATGAAACTATGCGTAGCACCCGAATCGAACAGTACTCTAGCAGGCATATTTTTATAGAGTAGTATACCTGTCACGACAGTGTCGGATGCGAACGCTTCGTCCCGAGTCAGTGCATAGAGTCGGCCTTGTGCCCCTTGGCGATTTTGTGGGTTCACAGGCACTGCATTTGAGCCATGGGCGGGAGGTGCCCTGTTCTGATTCCGGACGTTCCTTGGTGGATATTGGTTCGCCCTCCCCATTCGACAATCTACTGCCTTGTGACCTAGCTGGCCACACTTGAAGCATCCCCCTTGGCAATCGACTGCA
>JANAVB010020924.1:0-20315 GCA_029216955.1 Iris pallida | reverse complement strand
AGAGGGCGTCGCTCGGTTGCAACTGATCAGTCATCACTTCAAAGTGATTGATGAACTGACTTGGGGAGGTGGTCCCATCAAAGAATGAGATAGTAGGAGGCTTGTATTTAGGAGGATATGATACTTGCTTCCATTCTATTGGATAAGGTTGCTTGATACCTAACCTTTGTAAACCGTCTTTCTGTTTGAATGCCTCAAATTGGGTTCGGAGATTCCTCAACTCTTCAGTAACGACTCCGAAAGATTGTGGAGTTGTAGCTTGTAGAGAATAGTTAGGAGGAGGGACAGCATTATAAGCGCTACCCCAGCTCCTGAATGGCTAGGAATTGGTTGAGCTTGCCCAGGGATATGGGATTGTACTGCTGGAGGAACATGCACTGGACCTACACCAGTGTCAATTGGTATGCGTCAGGTGCAGTCTGTTGATTTTGCAGCTGGGTTGCCATAAGCTCATACATTGACTTCATAGTATCAGCATAGATTTATTTGTTGTTCCAAAGAAGCAATTCTTTGGTCTTGGGGAATCATCGAAGAAGAAGGTTCATTGTTTAATTCAGTATTCCCATCCACCATATAAGTTGTGACTATACGAGGGATTGTTGATGATACTGTTTGTTCTGAATCATTGCTTTGTGTATCAAAATCAGTTGTAGGAGAACTACCCCCAGTAGAAAGAGGTGGAAAGTTGGATTCTCCAAGGAATTCAGAATAGTCTTCAGAGACCGAAGTTCTTTGATTAGAAGCCAGGACTCTTGATCTGGTGCCTCTATATACCCCATCTTGACTATCAGTTCTACCCCCAATATCCCGAGAGGTCATGTTGATAGAAGCAAAAGAGGTTCATCTTCATCAGACATAGGTTCACACTGGATCCGATTAAAGATAGACTGTCGTTTAGTTTGACATATGCATTGAATTATGACCCTAGGTTGGAAGTCACATTCATGATCAGTATGGTCATGATCCATTGACAGAGAATTATTCTCCTCTTTTGTTGAAGATGTTCTCGCAAATCCGTATGTGAAGATTGAGGTATATTTGAGAACAATCTTTGTTTATTAGGAACATATTTCTTGTCCTTGGATTTTGCCGGCTCTTGATCATACAAAGAGTGATTAATCTGAGCAACATAATTTTGGCATATTCTGCATCCGGATCTCTTACTTTATTCCCGATTGGTATGGTTTCTTAACACCAGAAGTGCTACCCAAACGGGATTGATTAAGTTTCGTTCTTAGATCTGTTGGAGGTAAAACATTGGTCTTTGATACTTGAAGTTTTCCTTCCATTGATCTAGATATTTGCAGAGAAGGAAGAGTTGAACCATCCCCTTGATTAGGAGTTGGTAACAAACCATTTTGTAGAGACAAATTCTGTGCCCAATTTGAAGAAGTCGTAGAAGAAGACATTAAGAAATGTTTTTTTTAGACTTGTTCAAGTTTTGAGACATAGAATGTCCAGAAGGAAGAGTAGTCAAAAGACTATTTCCTTTTCTTTGACTAACAAAACTGTCAGCCAAAGCTGTTCCTGAAGTAAACACTATAGGAGCAGAAGAAACAACTAAAGAGTTGTTCCTATTCGAAGGAACTTTGTGAGCCATTTGTGGAGGAGCCATAGCAAGACTACCCCCAGTTCTAGCAGAACTTGGCAAGGAGGAAAAAATAGCTAAAGAGCTATTCTTCTTAGAATATGCTGGTGACAATCTGGCTAAGGAGCCATTACTGTTAGCATATGAAGTCTTGGCTAAAAAGCCAGATTTCGGTACGCATGCTGAGTCAGGGAGAGCTGACTTGGAGGATGATGCGTGCGGAATACACGCTGAGACAGGTTTGGTTAAAGAACCAGTGCTGTCAGCGTGACTTTTGGACTGTGTGACTACGGAAACAGATTTGGCTAAAGAGCCATCACTGTCCGCGTGTCTTTTGGATGCTGTCGTCTTCGAGCACACAGGAGTATGTGTGCCTGCAGTGGAGTTCTTGCCAGTGTAGTAATGGACACTATGGCAGAAACTTCACTATCTTTGGTTGCCAACAGATTCTTAGGGACGTAGACAGATCGTCCCTTTGATTTGGCGGTGGTGATAGAGGCTGAAGTGCGCTTGCCACCTTAGCCGCTGCTTCCTTCATAGGCGAGTGATTGAACTGAATCGATCACCTTCTTCGTCGATCCGACCGACGAAGCGTCGTATTGAGTTGTGGCCATCTCAGAGGAGATGGGTGTCCCCAGCAGAGTCGCCAATTTGTTTTCCATAAATAAATTCACTTTATTTATTTTGATTCTGGGAAAATACAACTGTAGGAATCCGATCTAGAAGACGATCGCTTTATCCCTTAGACGATATGAAGAAGAAAAGCTCTCAAGAATTCGACAGCAATTTAGATATTATGTATATTTCTACAATGAATGAGAAAAGAACTCTATTTATAGAGTCAAAATAACTAAAAAGATAACTGTCTTCATAACCTATGCATAGTTGATAATCACGCAGGACTCAATCGTACGCAAGGTTGATGAGCAGTTACTGGACGTGGCCCATAACTGTTGGACACATAGCAATCATGCATGAGTCGTGTGCAAGTTACTGGGGTACGCATACGAGAGATCCATGGCATGTCTGCCACATACTCCAATTTGATAATTTGAGATGATAATCTGCTAACTGGTTGAGGATGAAATCATTGAGATGAAAAATCCACGCTGACTTACAGCAGAAATACTTAGGCTCAAAATATACGCAAACTTGAGGCAGAAGGCTCAGAATACACGCAAACTTGAGGCAGAGGGCTCAGAATACACGCAAACTTGAGGCAGAGGGCTCAGAATACACGCAAACTTGAGGCAAAGGGCTCAGAATACACGCAAACTTGAGGTAGGAACACTGAAGTTCAAAATGCACGCAGACTTGAGTCAGGAGGCCAGCTGTCTTGATTCGTCGTGCTTCGACTGACACAAAATCTCTGACATTGATTGCTTTGTCAGTCATATTAAATGATGATAAGCCCTTTTTGGTACGCCAACTTGATGAAGACCGAATTGTTGAAGAAGATTTCAAAAATCACGCAATAGTCGGCTGAGATCTCTTGAATCCCGCATACGTGGCATACGAGGAGACGTTTATTAACTGTCGTGCTGGCAGTCATAATTACAATCTGACAAATGGTGAGCTGTCTTTGAGTACTATTTTGAACTTTGCGTACTTTTGAGGAAAATGATTTGATAGAACTCAGCGTGTCTTTTAGTCATTTCCTTGATAGGCTGTAAACTCAGCGTGACTATATTTTTGAGGCCTACAATTACATCATATCAGCACCCTGGAGACAGGGCTTAAAACTCTCACTACCTCCATGCAGGCCTTAACACATGTCATGGTCGATATTTGGATGAGCTTAGCTGTACATCCTACGATTAGGGCTCCTACATCCACAAGTCCTGACCCAGGAACCGATGGAGAATCAAATATACCACCTCAACGTATACTCTCGGGAACAGATCATCATACCCTACCACGGTCGTCTGCTCCCTTGGGGACCGATCATCATACCTTGCCTCGGTCATCCGCTCCTGCCTCAATCGAAGAACTATTCGACCTTGTGAGGGACCTACGCACTCGCCTAGAGGTTAAGATCAAACAGAAGGAGCGTCAGAAGCTTCGGATATGGTAGCCTTAACCTCCTGAATGAAACGACATGGTTATCCCCTAAAGTATAACCATAAATACTGACGCCATTCGACGGGAAGGAGTCTCTCCGTCGATATCTAACATACTTTGCCTCCATGATGGGGCACATGCCAAAAGACGACGCCTCGCCCACAAGTCAGTTCATCAGGGCGCTGAAGGGGGTAGCTTACGAATGGTTCTGCAGCCTCCATGATAACTACATATCCTCCTTCGAGGATCTGAAACACTTGTTCCTCTTCCGGTTCTACGAGGGCAAGATGGACATGACAATGTCCTCTCTCATAGACCTCACCCAAAAGGAGAATGAGCCAGTCCGAGCCTACATTGACCACTTTCGTCAAGCAGCTATGAGATTACCTTCTGGTTTCCCTGAACCTGTGCTGATGGATTCCTGTCGTAAGAACATGACGACGGCAGTTAAACTTTGGGTTAATTCCACCCAATACACAGATTGGACCACATTATTATTAGAGATGATAGCGCCGAGATGAAGGCCCGGGACGCTCGTCTCTTGGGTGTCAACTTTCCTGTGCTTGATGACAAAGAAAAACGCCCTTCCAATAGCAATAACAGTGGACGTAAATCAAGAGGAAGCAGGCATTGGCGGTTAATGCCTCCAAGGGTGCGTTAGCTCCCACTCAGAAGCCATCAACCACCTACGGCAGAAGGAGGTCTACTCCTTCAATGATGAAGACACCCTGTAGCTTTTCGAGGTACTTATGCAAGACGATAAGATTAAATTGCCTGATACTAAGTGCCCAGATGAGGTCGACATAGTTGGCGATCCTGTAGGAGCGTAAAAAGTACTTTATAGACCAAGTCAAAGAAGTTGAGAGCTTTACGCAAGTCAAACAGAGTCAAACTCAAATTTTACGCAAGCCAAATAGAGTAAAACTCTACGCGAGCTACTTTACGCGAGAGCCATCCTCAAAGCTTTTATGCGAGGGACAGACTGTCAAATCATCGTATTTAATACGAGTGATACTGTTCTGACGTAATGATTTTCTGACAGCAGATTGCACAGAAGCCGAGAAGATTATATTTACACTAAACCCAACACTTGTCGTTTAGTGTGCAGATGGGCTACTTTACGCTCAAGAGATTGCTCCTTTTACGTACGAAAGCTATTCGAGCTTTTTACGCTCAAGGCTGTTGTGCGCGTAAAGTTTATTTGAGCTAATTTTATGCTCAAGGTTGTTTTTCAGCCACTTTACGCGGGAAGTCTATTTTGGGCTATTTTACACCCAGTCTGCTACTTTACGCAGGAAGTTTATTTTGGGTCATTTTTACGCCCGATCTTTTTTGGCTACATGAGAACATGGTCTGCTTACGTGGCTTTCATGCAGCACTTATCGAGGAACGTGTGTACGTGCTCTTCCCATTTTGTTGAAGTAGTGGGACACGTGTCATCATGCATAGAGATCAAAACTCTACTTGGGACATGTGTCATCACGCGTAAAGGTTGATTCTCATCGTGGGTGACAGTTACCAAATATTGTTGCTTTTTACGCACAGAGCGTCTAGTCTATAAATATACTTATTTTTAACAAATCGAGGGCAGAAAAGAGAGACAGGAGAGGAGATTCTGAGAAAACTCATATTTTTAGAGTGATATTCTCAGAAGCATTTCTTCAACTTTTTCTCAAGAACCGGGTGAAGCAAAGCAGGAAAGCATTCGACTGTGCCATCAGTGCCGTTGCTCGATACCTTTCTGGTGACTTAGTTCCGATTGTTCGTCTTCTTCAAGCAGTTTTCTTCATCATCATCGTATGGTCCAAGGAACAAAGTGATCGCTCTCTGATCAGACTTCCATAGCAATACTTCCCAAAAACAACTTGTACTTTTGTACTTTTTCTAGTTTTCTTTCAAAAGCTAATTTTAGGCATTTTGTTAAGTGAAATAAAATGGTGACTTTGCTGGGGACGACCTTCTCCTCTGACGAGAAGGCAATTGCTCAATATGATAATGTGTCGGTCGGATCGACAAAGAAGACTCTGGTTGTTCACTTCGACCGGACTGCTTACGAAGAAATGCTCCGAACTGGGGGTAGTACTCGCTGCTCCAATGTTCAAAAATTGAGAAAGGCACAAAAAGTTTGGATTCCTAAGTCCAAAGTATCCTCGATTCTGCTGTCTCTGAAGGCAAAGGAATCCTTCCCACTCCTGTTGTGGAGGCTCCTGTTTGTGACGAGGCAGTCTCTACTTCAGTGATGTGCCTTGGACGTAAAAACCAGTTCCGTTTGTGACATGGTAGACTCTCAAGTTTTATGCTTGCGCGTAAAAATCAAGTTTTACACTCTGCACGTAAAAATCAAGTTTTACGCTCTGCGCGTAAAAACCAGCCTCCGTATGTGACGTGGTAGACACTCAAGTTTTACGCTTTGCGCATAAAAATCAAGTTTTACGCTCTGCACGTAAAAATCAAGTTTTACGCTCTGCGCGTAAAAGCCAGTCTCCCGTCTGTGACGTGGTAGACACCCAAGTTTTACGCTCTACGCGTAAAGGAAAATCTCCCGTCTGTGACGTGGCAGATACTCATGTTTTACGCTCTACGCGTAAAGATAAATCTCATGTCGGTGACAGAGTATATAAAGTTCACAATGATGCCTTTGCATCTAAAGTGAATTTGCCTGCACGCATGCAGCATAAAAACATGAATTCTATTGTTGGTAAAACTTCAGTTTTTCACCAACAACCTTCTTATACTGCTTTACGCAAGGTACCAAACCTTCAAATTACGCATAATGCTGATGGAGTCCTTTGTGCACAAAAATCTCAGTATTTACGCACGCAACTCCAGGCACGTAAAAATGCCCAGTTTGGTTCTGCTAATGCAACCAGTAATCTTCTTTGTACACAAGGGACTAAACGATTCTCTGTCCCAAATATAATAAAAAAGACTACTCCCTCCACTCCTTCTGATTTACGCGAGTTACTTGTACAAAAGCGTAAAGACAGAAAATCTTCTGTTACACATTCCCAAAGAAAATCATCATTGTGAGTGTCACCAGATTGTAATCAAATGTTGCTGTTCGGCTTCTAAACGGTCAGTTTTTGACCGATTAAGCTACAATGTGCATCAGCAATCAGTTGATGACCAAGAACAGAGTTGTCATATACATCTGTCAATATGGCATCTCATACCAATAGAGGACAACGTCCAAGACGCAACTCGTCCCAGACTCCTGGTCAACAACAGTTCAACCCACTTCTTAATACCTTTGAGGGGTATATCAGCATACCCGGTCAAGATCAAAGACAGTTGCAATCTTCAGATTTAGAAGCTAGGGGTACCCAGTCTTTTGAGTCAGAAACTGATAGTGTTGATTCATACCTCTATACTAATCCCTCTGTATGTTCAAGAGAGGTTGAATCCAATGCTATCGGAGATGAACCGGAGACGTCAACTGCTAATATAGAACAACGTCTCTCTGCAGTTGAGCAATCACTGAAGGACATGCTTGCTATGATGCAAAGTATGCATCAAATAATAATGACTCAACCAACTGCTCAGCCAGCAGTAGTAACACCGGTGCAGGTAGCAGCACAAACTTAAGATAGTCAAGGGGTTGATATACCTTTGAGTAATCTTAGTCAAGTGCCTGCTGTCAATCAAAATTCTGCATCTCCAGATCCTCTCATTTAAGAAGATATACCACCTCCGGTGGGGGTTATGGTACATCCAGCAACTATTCAATCGAATGTGCTTCCTCAAACTAGTGAAGCTATTCAAGTAGTGCATAAGCTAAAAGCACAGTTTGAAGTTCTGAAGCACAAGGATCAGCTCCAGAGGTTAGGGATTAAGCAACCTTATCCTCCTCATTGGAATGATGTGCCTTTTCCTCCAAATTTCAAGCCACAGTCTACGGTGTTATTGATGGAAATGCTTCTCCTAGTCAATATATCAATTATTTTGATATTATGACTGTACATCTGCAGAAGAATGATGCTCTTCTCACCCGTGTTTTCATTGGGTGTTTGACGGGTTCAGCTTATGACTAGTATCGCAGTCTGCCCGACAATTGTGTATCGTCCTTTGACGAGTTTAAAGCAATGTTTCTCTCCCTCTTTTATGAAGGAGGCATGGACATGAATATGTCCTCCTTAATAGAAATCAAACAAAAGGAGAAGGAAGATACTCGGACGTTTATTGAACGTTTCCGACAGGCAACTTTGAAAATACCTCCTGGTATGCCAGATTCAGCATTGATTGATAAATGCAAAATGAATCTGCGACCAACCATTGCTATCTTTACGGGTTCTCAATTTACAGATTACGTCTCGTTCATTATAGCAGCAGTTTCAACTGAGACCAATGGTAGGTTGGCTCGTGAACACGGGATGATCTTTGCTTCAGAAGACAAAGGAAAGAAAGGCTCTTCTGGAAATAATTCTGGCAATCGCAATGGAAAAGGGAAGAAACCCTAGTGGTTAATCATTCAAAATCCAAAACGACGCCGAATAATTCGGAGTCTTCCAAACCAAAAGAAGGTACTCTTTTGATGACAGTGATATCCCAGGGATATTCCAATGTCTTGTAAAGAGTGGCAAACTCCAGATTCCAGCGCCAAAAAGGCCTAATGAGGTGAATCTGACTGACAATCCCAAATATATATCTATCATAGATATAATCATCCTACCAAGGCTAGCTGTGTCTTAAAGAAGAAAATCTAAGAGTTGATAAATGCCAATGCCATCGCTTTAACCATAATGAGCATACGGTTACAACTAATATAATTTCTCTTCAATTTGGAGGTTTTCCTACAGCAAGTTCTAGATGGGATTGTCCCAATTCCTAAGGTGACAATGAATTTGTGAATCCCGCCTGCTAGAGTGTAAAATGAAGGATTATTGCCTCTCACATTAAAAAATGGTGAAATCATGTGGGTACATCCTGACTTAGTACCTGAAATGGAAGATGAAGGTAAAACTTCAAAACCAAAAAGGTAGGAAAGTCAAAACCTGCAATATGATTTCTCATATTGTTACTCCAGATCATGATGATTTGGGTCATCTTTGGGATGGCATTCCTTTGGAGGATAGACAAGGGGTTTGAATATATGCCCTCCAAGTTTGGCTCCTCCTACCAAACTCAAACTTGCTCATCGACAATGGTTAGCAATGGGTAGTGTCCCCTTATACAGGGCACAACAAGTCTTTGCTGCTTATGAGAAAGCACCTGTAGGGATTTTTCCTCATATCTCGAATATTCCTTCTCCTGTAGCTACAAAGGTTTCTATTCCTCCTTTCTATGGCTACAGAGATTTCTATTCCTCCTTCTCCTATGGCCACACAGGTCTCTGTTCCTTCTTTCTGCTGAGTTTTTTATTGAAAGTCCCGCTACCTATACACATGTATAGTCAACAATCAGTCCATCTCAAAAAAGATGGGCTATGACTTCCAAAAGGTGGAAGGTTTGAACTATGATAAATGAATACGACTTCCTTTACACTTCAAATTCAAAAATCCACTGTTGGATTGGGATTTGAGGTCCTTCATAAAAATCCTCGCAAGAAGAAGCCTAAGGAAATAAGAATAAAACCTGTAATATGGTACTTCATTCTCCTGAGTCTGAAGAAGAAACCTTTGCTGGTACAAGATCTGGGAAAGAGTACCACAAAGATTATGAGGGATCTTCCAAAGAAACGGAGGTCATTGCTAAAATACTACCAGCTCAACCATCTCCTGTTCCTACCGAAGTAAGACCTTCTAAACCATCTGTGGTTGAAAAAGGGAAACAGAAAGCAGTACGCTTTGACGTTCCATTGAAATCTGCTTTAAATCAAGGGGTGGGGATGAAACCCTACAAGTTTGATATTTTAGCCCAGTTAGCTAATACTCCAGCTAGACTCTCTATCTTTGAGCTGCTTCGTCTTTCTAAAGAAAGCCGAGAAACTTTGAGTGAAGCTTTGCTACAGGCAGACTCATACTTAGCTCAACTCAAGAATCCTAACAATATACCAGTATCGTGTGCACAATGTCATAGGTGTGGAAGCAATTCCTAACATTACCTTCACACAAGAAGATATGTTGTTGAAGCATAATAAGCACGACAGGCCTCTGTGCTACACAAGGTATATTAAATCTACTAAAATTGATAGGATTTATATTGATCCTGGGTCTTCTATTAGCATTCTTCTTTAGAGTATGCTACGACCCTTGAGGATTCCTACTAGTGATTTGACTTACACTAGTACAAATAGTTGGTTTCAACTCTGGAAAGAGTAAACCACTGGGAAAGATTCGCCTGAAGATTCAAATTGGTGATCTTCGAACTATGGCGACCTTTTATGTTATCAACTCAGATGTATCTTGCAACATCCTCCTTGGAAGACCGTGAATACATGAGCATAACATTGTGCCTTCAACTCTCCACTAAAGCTTTAAGTACGTAGATTCTCAAGGGGTTGTGAAGACCGAATTTGCAGATATCAATCCTTTTAAGGGTGTTGAAGCCTATTTCTCTGACTCAATACTCTACAAACAGGAGCAGGTGAAAGAAATATCTGATATGGCTGAAGACCGGTCGCCTGCAGAAGATCAATCTGTCAATGAAGATCCTCCAGAAGATCAACCTTTAAAGATTAAAGTCAAAGGAAGAATTCAACCCCAACCTATCAATGATCAACCTCTGATGATCAAGGTTAAAGGAAGAACTCGAGCTTCGTCTGAGGAATCTGTGAAAATTCCAATCAAGAGCCAAATTCAACCCCTTATGATCAAGGTCAAGTGACGTACTTCTCGTACGAACGATCCAGAACCACCATTGATTATCAACCTTGACAAGCCTACGCAGAAGACGGATGACGGTCCGTTAATGATCAATCCAAAGTGTAGTAGTCAATTTGTAAATGATGTAAATATTGATCATTCTGTACTTTCTAATATTAATGAAGATTTCCTTTTGGAGTATATGGCTGTCAAATTTATTCAAAGAATGACTTTATCTTCTGATGATCAAAGTCATCAATATAAAAATAACATAAATACAGAGGAAACCTTATATATTAATCATAAGGAAAATTCCTTTTCTTCTCATGTCGATGTTGGACCTTATGCTCAAAGGTTCTTAATATCTTCTCCATATCTTCTTCCTGTAGCCGCTTCATCACAAGCTTGTGTAACTTATAGACGTCATGAAGAATCTTATTGTGTGATTCCGTCTAATAAGAAAAACAAGCACCAAATTGTGTTTGGTTTGGCTAGAATTATCCCTGTTATTTAGACAGATGATCTCATAGAGAAAGATAAAAGAAGAATCCGAATTGATAAATACAGTCAACAATCACTTAAGATTATCCAGAATATGGAATATGATTTGAAGACTATACAAGGTCTTAATCAAGGCAAAGGTAGACGGTTACCAATATATGGTGATCCATTTTATCAGAAAACTCGGCATAGGTTGGGATACGATCCATACCACATGTTTAATGAAGATATACAAGAAGAATTTTCTTTCAGTTCTTTACAATCCTCAGATTCGGAAGAAATCCAATTTATCGAATCAGATACATCCCATATGTACAAAGAAGATATGGAAGAATGTTCTTCTAGTTTTTTACAATCCTTATATTCTGGAGGAGACTATTATGATGAATCTGAGTGTGTATTCTCAGTTAACATGGTTCAAATTGATGGTGAATCTGAGCCGTTTGAAAATGACCATTGGGCACAACAAAAGGACACTCAGTGGGAGCTTCGTTTCGAACAGCGACAGCCACCTACAGAAGATGAAATCGTCCAGATTGACGTCGGAGATGGAACTACGTCTAAGCCGATATTCATCAGTAAAAACCTTTCTGAAGATAAAAAGGAAGAGTTGATACAGCTGATTAAAGAATATATTGATATCTTTGCATAGAGTTATGAGGATATGCTGGGTCTAGATCCTAAAGTAGCTACTCATAAACTCAATATTCTTTCTAATGCCAAGCCTGCAAAACAACAGCAGCGGTGTTTTGACCAGATATGATGGATGCAATTGAAGCAGAAGTCAAAAAATTGATTACATGTAGCTTTGTTCGTGAAGAACAACACCCAGACTGGGTTGCCAATATTATACCTGTTATGAAGAAGAATGGAAAAGTCCGAGTTTGCATAGATTTTCAGGATCTTAATGCAGCTTGTCCGAAAGACGAATTTCACTTCCGATTACCGATGTCATGATAGACAATACATGTGGTTTTGAACGCATGTCTTTTATGGACGGATTTTCAGGATACAATCACATTAAGATGCATCCAGGAGATGAAAAGCATACCACTTTCCGTACACCCCTTGGAGTTTACTGCTATACGGTTATGCCATTTGGTCTAAAAAATGCCGGTGCTACGTGTTAGCAGGCCATGAGCAATATCTTTCAAGAATATCTACAGAAAACAGTTGAATATTATGTAGATGATATTGCTGTCAAAAGTCGATCAAAAAATAATCATATTCAAGACTTAAAGACAGTATTTGAGTTGATGCGTCAGCATCAACTGAAGATGAATCATACTAAATCTTTCTTAGGGGTTTCTAGTGGCAAGTTTTTGGGATTTGTCATCACTTCTCAAGGTATCCATGTTGATCCTGACAAAATTAAAGCAATTCTTGAAATGCGTCCTCCATGAAATCTAAAAGAACTACGTGGCTTCCAAGATCGCATTGCTTATATCAGGAGATTTATATCCAATCTTTCTGGGAGATGTCAACCTTTCTCCCGTCTATTAAAGAAAGGTGTATCATTTGTCTGGGATGAAGCATGTCAAAAATCCTTTAATGACATCAAGCAATACCTTACAAATCCACCTGTTTTGGTACCTCTAGTGGTAGGAAGACCATTTTTGCTTTATGTTCGAGCCTTGGATCATTCACTTGGTGCTCTTCTTGCACAGAAAAGTGATAAAGGCCATGAACAAGCAATTTATTATCTTAGTCGAATGATGGTCGGAGCTGAACATAGTTTACTCCTGTGGAGAAAGAATGTTTGGCCTTAGTTTTTGCGGTTCAAAAGACACGACATTATGTGTCAGTACAGACTATTCATGTAATCTCCAGAATAAATCATATTCGGGTATTGATGAGAAAGTCGAGCATTCTTAATTCCAGGTTAGCCACCTGGGCTATGTTGCTTACTCCTTATGACATGGTCTATGTACCTCAAAAATCAGTGAAGGGTCAAGCATTTGCTGATTTCTTAGCAGCTCACCCTATACCTGAAACATCTAAGCTTTATGAGGACATTCCAGATGAAGTCGTGGATTGCAACATGACTTTAAGGGATGACATTTGGCAACTATATTTTGATGGAGCATCACGGGTTGGACCTAAAGGCAATATTGTCTCCGGAGTAGGCATCGTCTTGGTCTCTCCTGACAAAATAATCATATACCGTGCTTATTCTCTTAGTGAGCCATGCTCCAACAATGTGGCAGAATATAATGCTCTGCTAATTGGTCACCAAGTAGCAAAACAATTGGACATTGAGTTTCTGAAAGCTTATAGAGATTCTCAACTGATTGTTAATCAAGTCATAGGGACATATGAAGTCAGAAATCCCGACCTCATCCCTTATCATCAAGTGGTAATTGAATTGGTCCTTTCATTCAAAGGGTTCTTTATTAAATTCGTACCACGTTATCAAAATTTGGAAGCTGATGCTCTTGCTAGTCTAGCTACAGACTTAGCTGTTCCAATTAGAAGACAAAATACCATTACTTTGTTGGATCGAGACTTATTCTGTGTCAAGAAAAATTTGTATATCGAACAAAGTTATACCACAGAATCAAGCTCTCAGCAAAGGGATTAGAGAAGTCCATTCATCGATTATGCAGTTCATGGGATTTTACCTAAAGATCCAAAAGAAGCTGCATCAATCAAGAGACGATCATGTCGATTCTACTATGATTCTTCTTTGCATATATTATATCGTCGTTCTTATGATGGACTCTTGCTGCGTTGTCTCTCTGAGAGTGAAGCTAAGAAAACACTCTGCGGTGCTCATCAACCAGGTCCAAAATTATAGGATCGCATTCGAAGAATGGGGTATTATTGGCCTTCCATGATAGCAGATGCTGTGGATTATGCCAGACGGTGTAAAGCATGTCAGATTTATGCCGATTTTATTCATCAACCATCTGAATTCTTACATCCTATAGCAGCTTCTTGGCCCTTCGAAGCTTGGGGCATGGATATTGTTGGTCCGATTAATCCTCCTTCTACCAAGGGACATAGGTTTATCTTGGCTATAACGGATTATTTCTCTAAATGGGCGGAAGAGGTTCCCCTTGTTTAAGTGAAAACATATAATGTGATTAGCTTCATTAAACACCATGTTATTTATCGTTTTGGGATTCCCCGAAGGATAATTCATGATAATGGACCCCAATCTGCCAGTCAAGCATTTTATCGATTCTGTGACAAGAATCAGATCCAAAATCTGGCTTCTACGGCTTATAATCCAGCTGCTAATGGTTTGGCCGAAGCTTTCAACAAGACAATCATTAAACTTCTTAAAAAGTTCGTCTCTTCAAATAAACGTGATTAGAATGAAAAACTCGAAGAATGTTTATGGTCTTACCGATCGACAATCATTGCTTGGAACTCCTACTGGTTTTACACCATTCTCAATGGTTTACAGATATGAGGCTGTTCTTCCACTAGAAATCCAGATTCCATCCCATAGAATAGCCATTGCTAATGAGCTAACTACAGAGAATAATGATCGGTTGAGACTCAAGAACTTGAAGATCTAGACGAGAAGCGTCATCAAGCGCAACAGCACATTGAGCTATATCATGCCCGCATATCTCGTTCTTTCAATCGTAATGTTAAAGAGAGGGTATTCAAAGTCGATGAGCTAGTTCTAACTGTTCGAAGACCGATGGTGATGACTTATAAGAGCAAAGGGAAATTCCAAGCAAAATAGGAAGGTCCTTATGTAGTCGTGACAGTCTTCTCTAATGGTGCCTATAGGTTGTCTAAACCTAATGGAGATTTGCTCATGATGCCAATTAATGGCAAATTCTTGAAAAAATATTATGTCTAAATTTCTTCTTTATTCCCCAGCTACCAACGTTTGGTTAAGCTGATTATTTGTTCTCATAAAAGAGAATTTTGATCTTCTGTCTTACCAGCAGATTAAGAAAAAAAGATTTATTATTTATCATGTTCTTATGACCTCTGAATAAATATTAAGTCTACTTCTTTTCCTATCTATCATGTCCATATGGCCTCTGAATAGATATTAATCTATTTTTCTTTGGGTTGTTACGATCTGTCACGTTCATATTATCTCTGATAGTATCGTATACTCTAAACAGAAAACAAGATTCATTATCTATCATGTCCACATTATCTCTGGATAGATATAATTTATTGAGTTTAGAAGACTTGTCATATCCATATTACCTCTGATAAGTGTTTTCTATCTCATACCTATTGTTTAAATTCAAATTAAATGATGGGGTCACAAAACAAAATATTTCATTCATGTCTTGAAAATATTATAGAATGAAAACGACAGAAGAATACAAAATTCTTTATTGATGAACAAAAAGAAGAATACAAAAGCTCTTTATTTGTCTAAGGCGGAGCAGATACATCTTCTAGCAGTTTCTGTAGCTCTGCTAGACGTTTCTCGCGAGAGTTCATCACAGTTGTAGTAGCTAAAGTACGCCGAGCTTCTGGAGTACAAATATGGAAGAAGTCGGCGAAAGTAGCTATCATCTTATCTTTGGCTTCGTCAAGGGTTATGATGGTAGCTTCGGCACCGAAGACTTGCTCCTCCAATATTGAGCTCTGCATCATATGCTGGTCTCGAGTTGTGATCAACTGCTCCCTCTCCGCCTTCAAGCGAGCCAAATCTGCCTCCACTTCACGAATTCAATCATTCTGTTGATGAATTCTCATATTTGAAGTTTCATAGGCTTCTCTCTGGGTATCCAGCTGGGGCTTAGCTTCAGCCAAAAAGGCTTTTTTCTTTGGCGACCTTCCTACTGTACTCTTGGAGAGCTTCATTGAAAGTAGTCTCTCGAACGGTGTATTCAGCTGATAAAGCGTCATACTCGCTTTGGATAAAACTTTTAATAGTTTCGCTTGACAGCCTTAGATATTCTCTAATGGGCTATTCAAGTTCCTCCACGACCTTCTCCAGCGTCGCTGCTCTTGCTGTATCATTGAACATGGCGACGTTCCTGATAGTAAGAGCGATCGTAGCCTTCAGACTTTCATAATTGAGGCCCTTCTTCAGGACCATTTTGATCAGAGCTGTCAGGGTCTTATAGAAAGTTTCAGTATGAATCTCAACTAAGAGATTCATTTCTGCATTCGAGCTCGGTGTTGCAGCAATGTCTACCAGATCCCTTTTCTGAAGACTAGGAGCAGGTGTTGTTGCTTTGGTAGCAGACTGAGATAAAGTCAATATTGTCGTTGCTACCAAAGCAAACTGATCTCCAGAAGCTTCAGGGACAATGTCTTCACCACTTGTTACTCCAGCCGTTTCTGGAGTCGACACTACTTGAGTTTCGGTGGTGGTGATTGGTGTGGGAGGAATGATAGTTATAGTAGCTGGCTCAGGTTCAGATACTATCTTCTCATGAACTTGTACCTGATCAGTAGCAATAACTGAGGATGTTATTACGACGTCTCCAGCTTCAGTTGATGGATCGACTATATCCTCATCACCTTCATAAGCTACTGGCTCTTCAGGCTCTGGGAGTACTTCAGTTTCTTCATTGAAGTCTATTTCTTCCTCAGCAGCCGCTTCTTCATCCGTAATTGGTTCTTCTGCACTTTGTTCTTCTTCTCTATTTTCAGCAAGAGAAGATAATTCTGGTCGAGCCTCTACTTCGGGCTCTTGTTGTACTTCTTCCTGGACATTATCTTCTTCTGAAGAAGAATCCACTTCCTCAGACTCCGTGTTTTCCTCATAAATAGTCTCTTGAGGAGGAGGAGCCACATGCTTTGCTGTAGTGATGACACCTACAAATTAAATAAAATAAGTTAATATACAAAATTATAATACATAATCTTGTATAGATTTTGTGTGATATATATTTACCTGGAGTAGGTGCAGGACGTGCCAAGTACGAGTCATAGTCCCCATCCCAGTCCTCATCATCGAAGGTAATAGCCGGTTCATCTGATGGGATGAGCTCTCGATCAACATTATGTGTAGTGGCAACGTCTTCAGTAGCTTGTGTCTTTTGTGGCAAAGATAGGTGAAGTGATGAGCTGAGGCATCCCGGAGATAGAACCCCCACACCTTTTGTTGTTATTGCCGGTTCAGATGCAGAGGATCCTTCTCCAGGATGAGTCAAAGAAGATACAATATGTTATGGCTCCTCGACTGAAGTGTCGCTCTCTGGAGTAGCGGCTCTCTGTCTAGAAGGCCCTTTGACAGTAACCTTCTTCGTCTTCTCTGGGAGAGTCTTCTCTGGAAGGGTAACAGCTGCACCTTGTTTCCGTTTTCGGATCTTGTCGATAATGATTGGTCCCACAGCTATTTCCCCAGCTCCCATAGGGATGACTTCCAGATACTCATGTGGAACAGCAGCGTCATCGGGTATGTCTGGAAATACCCTGACTGGCTCTTCAATATTCCCTTCCTTGGGCCATCTAAGACTCCCTTTCATGTTGTATCCATGGGCGAAGGAGCGGATGGACGCATAAAAGCGAGCATACGTATGAAGTGTACGTAGCTCGGTTGTGCTGGTAGCAGTCGATACTCTAAATTTAGCACCGGTACAAGCAGTGCTAAAGTATCTCCAGGCTCTCGCACCATCAATTAGCTTCCCATAATGGTAGAAGCTGGTGGAGGGATTACCAATATGAAGTTGGTCATATCCAAACTGGCGAGCGAACCGACTTGGTAGATATGGTTCGAACGCACAGTCGTCTTCATTTCTGTACATCAGATGTGAGGGTCTGATGCACATTAGCCATTTGAGAACTAGCACAGGCAATGAAGTCCTCCCTTCTCCTCTATCTTCAAACTGTTCGCCGAGGCAGTCGGCTGGAACTGGTGGCCTTGTGCAGAAGAAGTTCCATCTATGGGAATAGTTCAATACTGCTCGGGTATCTGCCACTGTAGTTGCAGTCCATGTAGCTTTGTTGAATTTCTGGGGGAAGACCTCCATATTATCTCCAGGGCCTGGTGGCAATAAGCTACAGTTATGATGCAGCAGCCAGCCCATTAGATAAGTGTAGGGCATCTCCACCCTCGGAAAATCTTTTCGGTGAGGAGCATTGTTGATTAGTTCCTCACCAAAGGTCCACAAACCTGCGTTTATTCGGCACACCATTGCCGATAGCAGGTTGATTCTGACCTTGAACACCAAATGTACTGCCGACCATAATACATTTCGGTGAATTCTGTCTACTGTGCTGATCCCGGGCACAACCCAACTCCGCAGCCACAAAGACAGAAAGCCTGCCAGCAAGGCTTCCCTTGAGATCTTCTGACTGTCCCGTCTCAGGTTGCTCAAGGTTTCAGTCGTCGCAGGGATGTCTCCGATCTTTTTGAACAGATACTGGTCCGGAGACTTATGTGAGATCATCAAACTGTGGATCAGATCTGAAAGAATTATTAAACAAGGGTTGATGGTTGGAGCCTTGTTTTCTTGGAATCTTCCCTTCTCGTTCTTGGGTATCCTATTCTCATGGTAGAATAGATAGGTTGTCCATTTATTTGTATATGCCAAGTGCGACCCACTATCATACATACTGGTACAAATTAAGTAATGGCACATCAGTTCTTGGTAGACCTCAACCAATTAAGGATGTTTCTCTCTGATTTCTGCTAGTTCATGCTTAGAGATGAATTGCATCTCGTGCAAGGCAAGACCCATCTCACCTAAGGGAGTTGCAAAAGTTCTTGTTGAACTCATATACAATTCCATCAAAGCCAAGAACAGGTTACTTTTCATCGGTATAACTTGGCTTGTAGAGGCTACCGCTTCATAAAGGCCGATGGCTTCCAGGTCTGTCTTGAAGTTCTTCATGATCCAGGCACTAAGCTGAATCCAGTTCTGGTTATATGGAGTCAACCATCCTGGTAGCCTAGGGTTGGCCTGAGGATATAATACTACAGCCGCTATGAACTTGTTAATAAACATTGGGGTCTGCACCGGCTGGATCAGAGCTGAATCTTCGTTCGGTGTGAATCCAGGCAAGAGACCGGAGAAAGGGACAACACCACCACTAGGAGTATTGACGTGATACCCCATATTATTGGCTCTATCCCTCTTGAAGATGATTCTGCCTGGCCTACCATGACTGCTGGGAGTCAGGTTCCATAGCATCTGCCGGGGATGGGTGGCATGAAAAATGCCGATAAGTGATAATCCCTGGGCATGTCTGGGAGATACATTGCCCTCTCTCCAAACTTGAACACCCAGGACTCCTTCTTGGGGTGTGTTTGTGACTGGAAATCTATCGCATCCCCGAACAAGAAGGCTGGCTTCAAAAATTGTTGGTCATCTAGCGATACCAACAATTCTCTATTTATCATAGACAACAGCATCCGGTCCCCCTGGGCAGCTATCAGTTGTTGTCTCCCTTCAGGGTATTCTGGATTTGACTGAGGGAACTCCACGTGGGACAAATTTTCCAAGTAATTTGAGCCCACCATACCAGCTGGCGAGCCGAATATTTCTGTAAGCGAATAAATTTGCAAGTCCACTGCCAAAAGAAAAAGGAAAATCAAGTTAGTAAAAATCAAATTTGAATTTTTACGCAGATGACTTAATCTGAGTTTTACGCATAAAGATTAAAGACTATACAAACTTTACGCTTATGCGCAAAAATTAAATTGATAAAATTTTAAAGTGTAAAAGTTCTTTGTTTTACGCAAAGTCTTTCACTTGTGAAATTTTACGCCGACACGTATTAACGTGAGCGTATTTTGAATTTTATGCTGGCACATATTGATGTGAGCGTATTTTGATTTTTTACGCTGGCACGTATAGACGTGAGCGTATTTTAAATTTTACGCTGGCACGTATAGACGTGAGCGTATTTTGAATTTTACGCTGACACGTATTGACGTGAGCGTATTTTGATTTTTGTGCTGGCACATATTAATGCGAGCGTATTTTGAATTTTACGTTGACACGTATAGACGTGGGCGAATGTTTTTACTTTTACGCTGACACGTATAACGTTGGCGTATTTTATTATTTCAATTTCTATGCTGACACGTATAACGTGGGCGTGAACTTTTAAAGTTCGAAATTATTCTTCTCCGCGAACTCACGGCCGAAGTTAGGTAGTGTTCCACCTTTATGGCTGGAGCCACAGCGTGGTAGATTTGTCGGGGTGCTGCCGATGATGGGATGTTGGCTTCTGCCGCGGCCGTCGATGAAGCTGTGCGGGCTTCTTGCCCTTGCAGCCGGCAGCGGTCTTGCTCTTGGGGGCCATAGATTTGAGTTGAGATTTCGAAGAAAGAAGAGTAAAGGAGTTTGGGATTGCAAAGGACGAGTAAAGTTCTCTATGTACTCGAAGAGCTCTATTTATAGAGGATTTTGAAATCGTTTCAAATTCCCAAAATTTACGCTGACTGTTGGATATCTCGACTTTTACGCAGATGACCGTTGGGTATCCCGAATTCTACGCGGACTGTTGAAATCCTGAATTTTACGCTTCTATTCAAA
>JANAVB010020923.1:0-44681 GCA_029216955.1 Iris pallida | reverse complement strand
GTTTAGCCATGGTAGGGAATTCAAAGCTATTGAGTGTCCTAACTAGGAAAACCAGGCCAAGTTATGACTTAACCCACCGAAGATTTTATTATTATTTAATTATTTATTGAGTTTCCGGAACCCGGTTACCGAACCTGTCCAGATTAGACCCAAGTCAAATCCAAGCCCATGTAGCATGTAGAAAGATCAAACGGCCATGTAGACATTTTAGGTGGTACAAATATTTCTTATTCTATTTTAGGACTTGACAAATATTTCTAAATAGTTTATATTCAGTATTGATATTTAAATGGTGTTTTCGAATAATTGTACGAATTTCTAGGGCCAAATAAAGATGGGTGTGATTTGTTCACCAAGAACTCTTAGTGGACATTTAGTTGGTTTATATTATTCTTATTATTATTATCATTATTGTTATTATTATATTATATATTCTTACTATTTACCATTATTATATTATATTATTCTTATTATTATTATCATTATTGTTATTATCACATTATTCTTACTTTTATTATTATTATTATTATTATTATTATTATTTAGTTGCCGTGTGTTAGATTCATTCAACTAGTAGATTTATCTGCAATAGAAAATATGCTGGGTGTATTATGTATGTTAAGTGGCTCATACCAAAAATGACCTCTGAAACATTGTTGGGTAGGAGACTATCTATGGTCTACTGCGTAAGGAAGATCTTCTTTGAAGTTAGAAGTTATAGGCCTCATTATATCTTACCCACTTCTTTAAAAGTATGTGGAGTTCTACGTCTCAAGTTTAGATTAGAAGAGGAGAGCATTCCAGCCTTCTCGGGCTGCAATTAGACTCGGCCCAGCGAAATTCTCCTACCCTAGCCCAAGCAAACGAAGAGCCCAGCTCAGCCAAGCAAAGTCCCAAAACCCGCGCAAGTAACCAGCATCGAGCATTATGCAAACCGAGCCGAGCCCCTTACTAAACACCCCACCAGTCCCTCTCGGGCTGCAACCCATTCTCCCCCAACCCCAAGCCACCGAAAGCCCAAACCCGAGAGTACGCTGCATATATATAATATATATATTATATAATATTATTATATATATAATTATACATGCCTATCGAGAGAAGAAAGGAAAACCCTACCCGTAGCTTCTTTCTCCTTCTAGTAACCCTTCCTCGCAGCCGCCGATAGTTTCCCGACGACCGCTTCCAGTAATGTCCGTCTTTTCTTTTTAGGTTACAGTGATCGATTTCCTTTCTTCTCACAGTGCGTTAGTCCGAGTTTGAAGCTCCGACCTGGCCGTCCTTTCCCATGGCCAACAGGCCCACACTCAGGTCATCAAGGTCGGCGTCCACTCCGTGGTGCCCGTGAGGAGCTCCCTCGTGAGCCACCTTCGTTCGCGGCTGTCTCCACGCCATGCCAAAGCGCCACCTCCCCCTCACCGCTTGACCTTCCGACCCCGCGGCCGAGTATCTCGACGACCCACAGCAACGTCGCCCAACGACCACCCCGATGAGATGAGCCGGAACGACCGGAATGTCGTGCGTGTCGACTGCTGTAGAATTGGTGACAGGTTCCGTCCCTGGGAGAGATGCTCACTAATACGGAAGAGAGAAAGAACTGAGATGGGAGAACTTTTGTTATTTCTTATTTCTGTGTTGTTACTTTGTTACAACACTTCTTAAATAGCAAAGAACAATCAATATGAACCACACAAAACAAAGCAAAGCAAATAAATAGCTAAACTTAAGACTAGCTCTCCTCCTGAGGAATAGCTCATCGGGAGGAGTAGTTCTCCTGAGGTCACATGCAGGATTAATTCCAACATATCCCCCTTAATCCTGGTGTGACCCAAGGTCACGAATACCTAGCAGGTGTCGCATTGTCCCAAGCTTCACCGCCTGTAATGCTTTCGTGAGTACATCCGCTCGCTGCTCCTCTGTGTGAATGTATTCCACAACGATCAGTCCTTTTTCGACACAATCACGTATGAAGTGGTACCTCATGTCGATATGCTTGCTGCGGTTATGGAATACAGGGTTCCTCATCAAGGCAATGGCGGACTGGTTGTCTACGAATAGTTTCACTGCCTTGGGCTTCTTTCCTGTCAGCTCCCCCAACAGGCTTCTTAGCCATAGTGCTTGACAAGCCGCCGCCGTCGCCGCCATGAACTCAGCTTCACATGATGACAGCGCCACCGTTTTCTGCTTCTGGGAGTTCCATGAGATTAGGCTGTCGTTGACATAGAACGCCATACCACCGGTGCTTTTCCTGTCATCCATATCACCGGCTAGATCACTGTCAGTGTAGCCGGTGATCACTTCTTCTCCACCACTACATCCATATACAAGTCCGTAGTGAACGTCCCCTTCAAATATCGCAGAATTTGCTTTACCGCCTTGTGGTGCATCACCGTGGGTCTCTCCATAAATCTGCTTGCCACTCCGACAGCGAAGGAAAGGTCAGGTCTTGTGTGAAGGAGATACCTGAGACAACCGATGACGCGGCGATACTCCGTAGCATCAACAAGCTGTCCATCAGGATCTTTGTGCAGCTGCGTTTTCTGCTCCATGGGAAACTTGGTTGGTTTGCATTCCATCATCCCGAACTGAGTCAGCACTCTCTTGGCATAAGCAGCTTGTTTGATTGTGATACGCCCTTCTTCTTGATTCACTTCGATCCCGAGATAGTAGTTGAGTAGACCGAGATCACTCATCTCGAATTCGGACATCATCTGGCGCTTGAATTCCTCGATTGCTTTTGGATCTTCACCTGTCACAATAAGCATCAACATATACGCCCACAAGTACATTTGTATGATCTTTTCCTCTTATGTAGACTGCTTGCTCCTGTGCACACTTGGTGAACCCAAGGTGCTTCAAGCTCTTGTCGAGACGTGTGTTCCAGGCCCGTGGCGCTGCCGAAGCCCGTAGAGTGCCTTGCTCAGTTTGAGCACAAGGTGCTCCTTATTCTTCACTGTGAATCCTTCCGGCTGAGTCACGTACACTTGCTCCTCGAGCTCCCCATTGAGAAAGGCTGATTTTACATCAAGGTGGTGAACTTGCCAGCTACGATTTGCGGCTAAGGCGAGAATAACACGCACGGTGTCAAGCTTGGCCACCGGAGCAAACACCTCCTCGAAGTCAATCCCCTTCCTCTGGACATATCCCTTCGCGACCAATCTTGCTTTGTGCTTGATCACATCACCGCTCGAGTTCTTCTTCAACTTGTACACCCATTTGAGTCCAATGGGTTTGTGTCCGGACGGCAGCGTGGTCAGTGTCCATGTTGAGTTCTTCTCGATGGACTCGATCTCCTTGGCCATGGCGTGCTCCCAGACTTGCTGTCCAACTGCCTCGTGGAAGGATGATGGCTCCTCCATCTCTACCAGCATGGCCTCCTCGTCCATGTCTTCATCTTCGAGCACTACCCTCGAGTATCTCTCATGATGTCGTCGATGTGCTTGTAGCGAATAGGTCCGTCGCTTGTGCTGCTGTCGCCTGACACCCGATCCAGTGGCTGGCGTTGCCACCGGAGTGGCGGGGGTGTCGAGGAAATTGCCGACTCTTGTTGCGTCGTGGGAATGGCCGGCTCTTGTTGCAACGTGGGCACTGGCTCGCCAGTCGGACCGTCCGCGGCACAAAACCGCCCGTCATCGGCTCGGTGCAGGTCTCCTCCTCGATGGTGAAGTTCGGTGGATCCCCGTCACCTGTTCCTGCACTCCAATTCCACGCCACATTTTCTTTAAATTTTACATCACGACTTACATGGATTTTACTTCGCCGTGGATCAAACAGGCGGTGCGCCTTGCATCCATCCTCGACGCCGAGATACACCATTGGCTGGCTTCGGTCGTCAAGTTTCTTCAAGTGTGGCGTCGTCACCTTGGCATGTGCTTTGCAACCAAACACACGAATGTGTCCTAGGTGTGGCTTCCTTCCTTCCCATGCTTCGAACGGAGTGCGCTCGCCCATCGCTTTCGTCGGCAAACGGTTCAGTAAGTGCACCGCATGTCGTACCGCCTCTCCCCAAAAACTTCCAGGTACGTTCATGCTCTTGAGCATGGATCTCGCCATTGCCATCACGGTCCTGTTTCTGCGCTCCACTACGCCGTTTTGCTGTGGCGTGTATGGCGCAGTGAGGTGCCGCTTGATCCCTGCCATCTCGCACAGCTTGGCAAACTCGGCAGAGAGGAATTCGCCACCGCGATCAGTCCTTAGCGTCTTTACCCGATGTCCGCTAGAATTCTCAGCCTGTGTCTTGAACTTTGTGAACACCGAGCACACCTGGGTCTTTGTTGCCATGACATATAGCCACATCCATCGTGAATAATCATCAACAATCAACATGAAATAATTGTTACCAGCAAGTGTTGTCGGCGTGATCGGGCCGCAAAGATCAACATGTAGCAGTTCGAGCGGCTCCTTCGCCCGATATCTTGCTTCTGCTGGGAATGGTTGCCTA
The DNA here is from genome assembly GCA_029216955.1 of Iris pallida. NCBI lineage: Eukaryota > Viridiplantae > Streptophyta > Magnoliopsida > Asparagales > Iridaceae > Iris > Iris pallida. Next base: position 40,240 of record JANAVB010020923.1, on the reverse strand, counting down.
GCCTGCTTTGCGACCAAGCACCCTTGGCACAACTGGTTCGGGTGCATGATCGGTGGTACCCCTGCCGCCATCTCCTTGTCGACGAGAAGCTTCATTGCTTGAAAGTTGACGTGGCCAAGGCGTGCATGCCATAGCCATGCCGGGTCCTCCAATCTCGCCAGGAGACACACCGGTCTGGCCACCTCCAGCTCGATGTGATAAAGACGATTGGGGGCACGCTTGACCTTCATGATCAACTCATGGAGTTTTTCTCGAACACCTCCAGCTTGTCCTCGTCCATGATTACCTTGTGCCAGTTGTCGTGAGTTGGCCTAGGCTGATGATATTGTTGCGTAGCTTGGGAATGTAGTAGACTTCCTGGAGCACCCACTGTTCACCATTTTTGCAGGCAAACATGATTGAGCCCTTTCCCATAATCTGCACACTTGACCCGTCGCCAAATTTGACCTTGCCGGTGACTTCTTCATCAAGTTCTTGAATGATTACCTTGTCGCCGGTCATATGGTTGCTGGCCCCATTGTCGAGATACCAGACCCCATTTGGAGGTGTGACGTGCTCGCCTCCTTGTAGCTCCGGCCACACCTTCTCTTCATTCAGCAGGACGTGCTGCCGTCCCTCACACACCGCCGCAACCTCCTCCGACTCAGCAAGCAATAGGGCCGGCTCGGTGTCGTCGGTGCGTGTGAGATTGGCTTCTTCTTCCTTCTTGGGTTCCTTGCATTGGGTCGAGTAGTGACCCATTTTGTCACAGTTGAAGCAGCGGATGTGGCTCTTGTCGCGGCTGCTGCTGCCAGATCCGCTTCCGCCTCCGTTGCGTGGTAGGTTGCCACGGCCTCTGCCGCGACCGCGTCCCCCTTGGCTTCGGTTCCCGCCTTCCGCAGGAGCTCGTGCCGATTCTTTGTTGTTTGACGAAGGAATGACACTATTCTTCTTCCGCCGTGCCATCCACTCGGCTGAGTGAGTAGGAGCTGGCCTTCGCCATTGCCGCTGTCACCGGCGGAAGCATGTGGCCGCGTGCGTTCTTCAAACGCCTTCAGCCGCCCCACGGCCTCTTCGAACAACATGGTGTTGAGATCGCAAAATTGTTCGATGCCGGCGATCACGGTGATGAAACGCTTGGGGACGGTGTCGAAGAGTTTCTTTACCAGGTCGGCTTCATTTAGGGTCCCCCCCAAGTTTGCATACTCGACGGAGATCCCGGTGAGCCTCCCGGTGTACTTGTCTAGGGTCTCCCCTTCCTGCATGCGCATGGCGTCGAAGGTGCTCTTCAACGTCTGTAGACGCGCGCTCCTCACTCGATCTGCTCCGACGAACCTCGTCTTGAGGCAGTCCCAGACCTCCTTCGCCGTTGTCTTCCTTGCAACTTGCATCAAGAGGTCCTCTGGGAGTGCTTGGAGAAGATGCGACCTCGCCTTCTTGTCCTTCTTCGTGTCGACGACCGACCCGGTCGCCGGCTCGATTGCTTCCCATACACCTTGGTCTTCCATCATCGCCTGCACCCTTATCACCCAGCTGGTGTAGTTAGACGCCGTCAGCTGCGGGTAATGGAACAGCCCACTGCCGCTCTCCCGCTGCGCCTCGCCGGAGGTAACTATCGACATAGTATTCAACTGGCTCTGATACCAGATTGTAGAATTGGTGACAGGTTCCGTCCCTGGGAGAGATGCTCACTAATACGGAAAGAGAAAGAACTGAGATGGGAGAACTTTTGTTATTTCTTATTTCTGTGTTGTTACTTTGTTACAACACTTCTTAAATAGCAAAGAACAATCAATATGAACCACACAAAACAAAGCAAAGCAAATAAATAGCTAAACTTAAGACTAGCTCTCCTCCTGAGGAATAGCTCATCGGGAGGAGTAGTTCTCCTGAGGTCACATGCAGGATTAATTCCAACAACTGCCCATGCCATTCCATGTGCAAACCCAGCCGGACATGGTCGGTGCTGCTCTGCCGAACAAGCACGCCGGTGGCAAGTCTCCGCTTTCGTTCTTTCTTGCCAAGCTATTTCCTGTGAGGCCGAGCACTGCTGCTGCAATACAGTAGAAAACACATAGGAGTGAGCAAACAGAGAAGAAGATGGAAATTCACGTGCAAACTATATAAAGCTTGGTAAGTTTTACACTTTAACCCCCTTTAAACCCAAGCTTCCATCTTTTTGAACATACACGTGTTAGGTGGTAAAGAAAGATTTAAATAAAGTAGTTGTAGGTGCATACCATGTGAGTACATGCACGTACAGTACCTCAAAGGACCCATGAATATATTGTTGGTAATTTTTCTTTCTATCCTTGTATGCCCTTTAGTTGGTAGCCTTGTTAGCAATTCGGCAAACGAAAAAAATTCGGGACGGCAAAAATACGAATATAAATCGGCTCAGTGCAAAAGAATACGTTCAAAAATTCGGTCAAATATTCGAAAAATAGAAAATTGAGGTTATAAACTTCACATTCTTAAATATGTTGTCAAATTTGATTAATTAAACAGGTTTTCAGCACGTTTTTTGTGCCAAAATTTTCAATAATTTATCCAGAACACGTTTAAAACTTCGCATGCTTAAAATTTATGTACTGATTTGGATCTGTCAAAAGTACGCAAGTATTATACGTTTATGAAAGATACGAAAAAATTCCGTATAATACGAGTTTTATTCGCGTGATTGCTAACAAGGGTGGTAGTGGCATATTAAGATTAATACAATATTTCAACTTATAAAAATAAGATATAAATACATTAGTTTAGGTATATATTGTTATTATTGGACAGGGTTTGTGTATAGAACAATACATGATTAGGTATATAGGTAAGTATATAAAAGAAAATTGATTTCCAAAATCAAGAAAAACTCGCAACAAAAACAGTTTTAAAATTAGAATTTGTCCCGATACGACGTGCGTCCCGTCAAATCGGACAACGTGGTCGTACACCGTAAGCGTCGAAAGGCGCGTACGGATATTGCGGACGTGTGGGCTTTGACGGAATTCAAATTGGGCGGTGTGCGCGACGAATTTGATGCGTATCCGTCGAAATTCATCGTATCGACCTTTGTGCAAATTTTTTACTTTATGCACGTTCGTCAGATCGAGACGAAACTTGTGCCAGCAAGACCGTATCATTTTTCTGGTCCTGTATGCCAAGTTTGGTACGATTCTGAGACAGTTGATAAAATCGTCGTTTTGCGGGCCCCACGGTCCGACTCAACGGGTGATTTTGTGCACGGTCCACCAGAATCCAAACTGGACATACGGTTGGGTTCGTATCGGAAAACCGGATTCGTGGACATGTAGTTTGACGACTTTAGAGACCTTTGACTCTGGCACGCTTTTCGGTGCAAAGCGGGTCCAACGACGGATATCGTTTTTGTCCGAAATTACCGTTTTGCCCCTGTGTCCAGAATTGGACTTAAGGACAGGCAATCCTAGCTAATTTGACTATTCTGAGAATGTTGTTAATGTTTGTTTCAGCTTTCGGAGACGGTTGTGATGACTTGGACTGTATGGCTTGCCAGTTAACGGTATTTTATTGGTTCTTCGCGCTTCCACCAGGCAAGTATACCTTGCCTCCTTCTACAGTTTTACTTACATGCATTTCCTTTCGTTTTACTGTCTTTGGATTATTTAGGACATGTGCTTTTCGTGTTATTTTCTGTGGAGTAGTTTTTATTGTTTTTAGCCGTGTTCATGTTTGGTCTTGTGGTTCCCACTTGGAGTTTCTTGTCGGTACCTTGCTTGAGTCGTGTCATAGAACGAGTGCGTGTAGTAAACTGCCATAGCCTTGATTATCGTTGTACACGACCAGAGAGTCCACACTCGGGACGAGGGTGTTTGGTGCACCAGAGAGTCCACACTCGGGACGAGGGTGTTTGTCGTAATCATTGGTAAACCAGAGAGTCCACACTCGGGACGAGGGTTGACCAATTACACCAGAGATTCCACACATGGGACGAGGGTGTCTTGCCGTGAGCTAGCCAGAGAGTCCACACTCGGGATGAGGGTTAGTGCTTAGTTCAAACCAGAGAGTCCACACTCGGGACGAGGGTTTGGTTCTTCCATTGATCTCGTGTTTCGTTCATCCGACAGTTCATTTACGTGTAGTTGTTCTAGTGTTCGTGATTAGTGTTCATGAGTCGTGTTCATGTTCGTAGTTATTTGTAGTTTTCCTGTTTTTCTCGTTTATTTTCTTGCGCGTGATAAAACTGTTAGATAGGTATGTTTTTATGTATCTTGCTATGTCCCCTGAGGACCTGATGATCTCTTCAGGTTAGTTATTACGTGGAGTTAGTTAGCCGCTCTGGATGGCTGATTATGACACTTGTGGGGTCTGGATGTGATGATATTGCTTGCGGGATTCAGGTATTGATACCATGTTTATTATCCGTTTTCATCCAGCTCGTGTTTCCTTTCATCATCATGATATTTTATTTACTGATCCAGTTTATAGACTCTTGTTACTTTCTTAGAGTCTTATCGGACATACATGCTTGTGGGCTGCAGACCACGACCCATACTTGTTCATTCTTGTTTCGTACATTATTGTGGATTGAGATATTGATTTACCTTTGCCATGATTTGGCAGTTTACCCTAGCCGTGACAGCGTTTACGTATTCGAGTCAGGCTGGAGTCCGCTTGATGCGTAGCTGGCTTGCTCACGCTCTCGCGTCCGAAAAGCGGGTGCGGGTCGTGACACCTTCTTGTTGAAAGTGTGATATACGGGCTTGGTAGAGTTCGATACGTTGTTGAGCTAGGAACGCTTTTCGTCAAGTACCTCCAGCTCCTGCAGACGACGACGTTGATTGTCCTCTTCTGTGAGTTTGTTTTGATTGCTACGCGGAGTGAGGGTATCTGGATCTCGAGAGGCAGTACCGCTTCACTCCCGTAGACCAGGAAGAATGGTGTGTTGCCTGTTGGGGTTCGTACCGTTGTGCGGTAGGCCCAAAGACATTCGCCCAACTTTTCGTCCCAGTCACGTTTGTTGGATGACACAACTTTTTGAGCAGCCTAACGATAGTTTTGTTGAACACCTCGGCCAATCCGTTTGCTGCCGGATTGTAGGCGGTTGATGCCACGTTTTGAATGCGATTCTTGTCACAGAGTCTGCTGAAAACATGGCTGATGAACTGAGGACCATTATCGTGGATGATCCTCCGGGGTACACCGAGCGGTAGATGACATGGTGTTTGATGAAGCTGACCACCCTGGAGCTCTTTACTTTCGCCAATGGGACTGCCTCTGCCCATTTGGAGAAGTAGTCGGTAATAGCCAGGATGAAGCGGTGCCCCCTTGATGAAGGAGGGTGATCGGTCCTACGATGTCCATGCCCCAGGCTTCGAAGGACCAGGAGGCGACTGTAGGATCACTACAAGAAATTTTGCTTATAGTTACGACAAAGATCAGTCACTAATATATATTAATAGTGACTGAATTTCGTCAGAAATGATATTAGTGACGGACTAATCACATGAGTAACGGAGTTAGTGTCAGTCACTACTACGAGCGACACTAATACTACTAGTGACGGACGAATTCCTAAATCCGTCACTATAATTGGACATGCCACATAGATAAGTATTTATCTTTCAATATAAAAAGTATTTGATAATTATTGCTAACTAATTAGTCAGTTACTATTGTTGGGTCATTAATATTATTACTAACTAATAAGTCAGTCACTATTGTTTGGTCATTAATAAAATTATTACTAACTAACACGTCAGTCACTAATGTTGGGCCATTAATAATTATTTCCAACTAATAAGTCAGTCACTATTGTTTGGTAATTAGTAAAATTATTACTAATTAATAGGTCAGTTATTAATGTTGTGTCATTAATAAAATTACAAATTTTTTGAATCACATTTCTAATTGTTTGATATGTCATTAATTATAATAAATCGGTCATTACTACTTGATCCATAAGTAGAAGCTAATTTTTTTCCACCACATTCTGCTAAAATCATAATTTCTTCATCCAAAATGGTACACGTGGACTCTTATTAAAAAATTGAAGCAAAAAATATATATTCATCATATTAAATGACAACTCAAAAATAAAATATACTCCAAAACAAATTTAAGTCTGCTATTAACAAAAAAAATCTACATGAACACAAATTAATGCTCTAAATTGTAATGAAGAAACATGATAAAGCACTTGATTTTGCGTCACACCAAGCCCTTGACCACGTACTCAATTTCTTGTCTTCGGGCCCATTGCTTGGACATATGCTATTTGTCGCAATACCAGCGTCTCATGTCAATAAAATGATAGTCACGTTCCTATGCAAATAAATCTAAAAATTGTAGAAACAAACAAATTAAAGAATGTAAAAACAACATAAATAGGAAAAAAAATTATGGTTAGGATTTTAAAATTTACTTCAGCCGATGAGATTTTCTTCCTGGAACCGATGGGATCTCCTCCCTGGACGAGAAGCGGTGGAAAAGGATTGAACTCCACTGACCTATAGTGGTGGAATAGAATTGAACTCCGCTGACCTCTCTAGATGAGCACCTTTAAAATAAAACAAAAATTATTAGAAGAGGAGGAGATGAGTAAATAATGGAAGAGATGAGAGAATTACAAGGAAAAGAAAATCCTCATGATCACCTAGAGAAGGATGAGAGGAGGAGGAGGAGGAGAGGAAGAGAAAATTTTAGAGGAGTAAGTATTTAGAGGAGGAGAAGCATAAACCCTTTAGATCAAATATTTTGTAAAAGGAAAAATGATGGCACGGGTGAGAAAAAAGTGGTGTCCAATTTTCCAATCCCGCTAACTCGGTCCCATAAATCTTTAAAATTAGTAGATTATTTTTTCTTGTTAAATTTATTATTTAATATTAAACTATTTTTCTATTAGTGACTGATTTAGAAGTCCCTAATATTTTTCATGAAACATATTTAAATTTTTCACATCTATCTTCTCTTTTAATGATTAAATAAAGTTTAGTGACTGCATAGTCCATCACCATTAAATATTTATTCCGTCGTATATAGTATCACTAACGTTTTCCTTAATCCGACACAATTAATTTTTTACTAGTGACTGAATATTCATTCCGTCACTGACTTCCGTCACTATAAATAAAATTTCTTGTAGTGGATGTAGTGGTTCTGAAGGGCGTATGAATGAAGTCTGCGTGAAGTTGGCACGCATGGCACTTTTTAGCATAGTCGACAGCATCAGCGGCCATGGTTGGCCAATAGTATCCCATACGTCGCAGTCGATCCTGCAACTTAGGACCGAGTTGATGAGCTCCGCAAGTTCCGTCATGAGCTTCTCGAAGAGCTTCGGTCGCCTCTTCGTTGGACAGGCATCGAAGGAGGAGCCCATCATAGGAGCGTCGGTACAGCATTTTAGTGGTTGTATCATAGTAGAATCGAAGAGAACGTCTCCTGACTGAGACGGCTTCCTTCGGGTCTTCTGGGAGAATTCCGTAGACGGCGTAGTCAATAAACGGAAACCTCCAGCCTCGGATATTAACACCAGTACCTGTCGGCATGGCGTGGTCCACTCGTAAGCATAGGTTGTTTTTAGGACAAACCAAGTCTCGGCCAACCACCGTGACGTAGTGTTGAGTCCCAAGGGGTGCTGCTAATGAGGCCGCGAGGCCAGCCAGAGCATCAGCCTCCAGGTTTTGTAGACGAGGTACGTGTTCGATGAAGAACCCGGTAAAGGTTGAAATGATGTTCAATGCAACTTCATGGTAAGGGATCAGATCTTCATGGCGAACTTCGTATTGCCCTCGGATCTGGTTTACGACGAGTTTCGAGTCACCGTAGGCTTCCAGACGATCCATCCCCAGCTGTTGTGCCAGCTGGAGTCCCATAATGAGCGCGTTGTACTCGGCCACGTTGTTGGAGCACGGCTTCGAAAAAGCGTAAGCACGCTGGATGACTAGCTGATCGGGGAAGACTAAGACTACCCCCACTCATGCGACGATCTGGCCTTTGGGGCCTGTTCTTGAAGCGCCATCGAAAAACATCCGCCAGACGGAGCCTTCTTCGGTGACGTTTGATTCTTGGACCTCATCCGGGATGTCTTCATAGAGTCTTGAGGACTCCGGGATGGGGTGTGCAGCTAAGAAGTCGGCCAGAGCTTGACCCTTAACAGCCTTCTGTGGAACGAACACCATGTTGTATGGCGTTAGCAAGATCGCCCATGTGGCTAGCCGGGAGTTCAGTGATCCTGGCTTCGTTATGAGGACTCTGAGTGGATTGACTCGAGAGATGACATGAATTGTCTGGCCCGAGACATAGTGGCGAGTCTTCTGGATGGCAAACACCAAGGCCAAGCACTCCTTTTCAACGGGGTTGTACCGGTGTTCAGCCCCGATGAGCGTTCGACTGAGGTAGTAGATCGCTTGCTCGTAGCCTGTATCGCTGTTTTGAGCCAGCAGAGCGCCCAGGGAATGATCCATGGCACGGACGTAGAGGAGAAATGGTTTGCCGGCGACAGGTGCTACCAGGACTGACGGGCTTGTCAAGTAAGCCTTGATGTCGTCGAAAGCCTTTTGGCACTCCTCTGTCCAGACGTAAGAGACTTCTTTCTTCATGAGCTGAGTAAAGGGTTGACATTTACCGGAAAGATTTGCTATGAACCTTCGGATGTACGCCAGACGTCCCTGTAGGCCTCGAAGTTATCGAAGATTCTTCGGAGGGTCCATGTTGAGGATAGCTTTGGTTTTCTCGGGATCGACATGAATGCCTTTTGCCGTGATGACAAAGCCCAAGAATTTTCTGCTAGAAAACCCCTAGGAAGGATTTAGCGGAGTTCATCTTGAGTTGATGTGCTCGCATGAGATCAAAGACTGTCTTCAGGTCCTGTAGGTGATCTCTTTTAAAGCGGCTCTTGACTGCGATGTCGTCAACATAGCATTCGACTGTCTTGCGAAGATGTTGATGAAGATGGTGCTCATAGCTCGTTGGTATGTCGCACCGGTGTTCTTCAAGCCGAAGGGCATTACTGTGTAGCAGAAAATGCCTTTTGGAGTCCTAAATGACGTATGTTTTGCGTCATCGGGAAACATCTTGATTTGATTGTAGCCTGAATACCCGTCCATAAAAGACATGCGTTCGAAGCCACACGTGTTGTCGATCATCACATCAGTGATTGGAAGTAGGAATTTGTCCTTCGGGCAAGCAGAGTTGAGGTCTCTGAAGTCGATACAGACTCGTATCTTTCCATTCTTTTTGGTAACAGGTACGACGTTGGCTACCCAATCTGGGTGTTGCTCTTCACGGATGAAGCCGCTAGTCAAGAGTTTATCTACCTCCTGATCGATGGCGTTCATGATGTCCGGATGGAAGCGCCGCTGTTGTTGCTTGATAGGCTTGGCATCAGGCAAGATATTCAACCTATGCATCGCAATCTGGGGATCAAGTCCCAACATATCTTCGTAGCTCCAGGCGAAGACGTCGATATACTCCTTAGCCAGTTGGATTAAAGATTCTCGGTCTTCTTCTTCTAGGCTTTTGCTAACGAAGATGGGTTTGGAAGAAGGCCCGTCTCCAAGGTCGATCTGCTCGACTTCATCCTCGGTGGAAGGTTCACGTAATTCGAAACGGGACTCCCATTGTTGTCCCAGGCGTTGAGCCCAGGGTTCTTCTTCGAAAGGTTTCGGCGCTTGGTCTTCGCCTTCATCTTTTTGAGGCTGTGCTGATGTCATGTTAGCTGACAGCACTTTCCTAAAGACTGATCCGATACTGGTATCAGAATCCCAAGTCGATGCTTCGAACGAGTGGGAATGTTCTACGTCTTCTGCGTCTGAACTCTCTGGAGTTGATGGCGGCGTGACATAGCCTACCCCCCGTCGAGTTTTGTTGTAGTAGTCCTGCGGCTTTTCTTTGGGTGTTGGAAGCCGGAGAGGGAGACGTCGACCTTTGCCGTAGTTTAGGCCTTTGTCGCTTTTTAGGTCGTAGCCCATCTTTTGGATGAGGTACTTTGCCTTATCCGTGTACCGATAAAGTTGCATTCTGCCGGCATCTGGTTCTGGCTCGAGTGGTGGGAGGTCTTGATGACGCTCGACTTTACCAAGGATGATGGATCCTTCGTCTCGACTTCGTGGAGGGACTATGTAGCAGACTCCTTGAGACGGGACTACTCGATTTACATTATGGACGGTCGTTATTTGTGTTTGCAACGACCGTAGAGCGTTATCTAATGTATACATGGCATTCCAATGTGGAAGACAAGAATAATTAAAAGATACTCTATTATTGATGAAATACGAGATTTTATCCCATGGGATTACATTGTCTAAGGAGGGTGCATCTACATCAGCAGAGATATATTCGCCAAGCTCCTCATCTGTAGCACTGGGGTTGGATCAGGAGAGTCCACCACAGCTTTGATTTTGGGGTCCGAGAGGGTTATGTGAGCCTTTCCTGGCGTCTTGGATGACTGCGGGGGCTTGCCCTTGAGACGCACCTTCAGTGGTGCCTCAGCTGCGCCTCTAGTGATTGGTGCCTTCCCTTGTAATTTTACCACCAGGGGAGCCGATGTTTGAGGCGGCTTCCCTTTGAGGCATATCTTCAGGGGAGCTTCAGGAGTTGGTGCTTTTCCTGGTAGCTTGATGCTCATTGGAGGCACCTTCTGGGGCAGTTTGCCCTTGAGTTGGATCTTCAAAGGGGCGTCGGGAGTCATCTCAGGCTCCATGTCCGGTCCGGCTCCCGTCTCTGCCTCATCATCAGCATCATTGGCTTCCTCCTCGTCAAGTGATTTGTACAAGTCGGAATCGGTGAAGTAGGCTTCAATCCCTTTGAAAGGATCGATGTCTGCGAACTCCGTCCTGATAACGCCGTTGGTGGATACATATTTCGTGCATTGGTGGAGCGTAGATGGCACCACCATGTACTCATGTAGCCATGGTCGACCAAGCAGGATGTTGTAGTTGACCTTGGCATCCACCACATAGCAGGTCACCTCAGTTTTGAGGTTACCGATGTGACACTTCAGTCGAATTTTGCCCAGTGGCTCACTTTTGCTAGCGTTGAAGCCGCCGATGGTTGTGTTGGAGGGCGCCAGCCGGTACATTGGGATCCCCAGTGTTGATAACAGTGCCTTCGAAATGATGCTGAGAGAAGACCCCGGATCGATCTGAATCCGGTTCACCTTGACTGAACCGACATACCCTGTATAATACAGCGGCCGGTTATGTCGGTGGTGCTTGAGCAGCATGTCTTGTTGGGTGAAAGTTATGTTTGGGATAACTTCATCCGTACAATGACAGTACACACAAGTAGTTGGGAGGTCTTCAGGCTGCTTGACCTGACTGAGAAAGGATTCGGCATCCTTCAGAGCTTCACAGAGAGCTTCTCGGGAGTCTTTGGAAAGACGTAGGAGCTCGAACAAAGATAGGCGGGCAGGAGTACTGGCCAGTTGTGCCAGTATGTCGAAGTTGTGGGGTTTGGCTAGCCCCGAAGCATTCTCCTTTCGTAGAGGCCTGTCGAAACGAACCTCCACCTGCTTCTGCTTATTGGCTGCTGAGGGCTTAGGCGGGCCCTCTTCCTGGACAGCAGGGACGGTACAAAGAGGTACCACTTTGGCGACAGCTTCGCCGGGTTGGACGTTCTGTTGTGAACACGTCTGCACAGGAAGTGCCTCTTCTATTGAAGAAGAGACCATACGACAAGACTTGATCTTCCTGCCTTTGGATTTGGAGATAGGACGTACCTCTGGTTGAGTTATCTCGGAGACGAGGTCGGGGTGGACCCATAGGACCTCTCCTCGAGATGTGGTGAGTGGGATGAGTCCACTCACATTGTCACGGGTAGGTGATAAGTTAACCACCTCCATTGTCGCCTTAGGGATGGGGACGACGCCATCTTATATGGTAGTCGGCGGCAAGGTGCCGAATTGGAGTGACACCACATTGGCTGACACCATCTTCTCTTCGTAGTCGACGGAGATTACATCCGTATTGATCATACGCTGGATGTAATTTTTGAGGACATAACAGTCCTTGGTTGGGTGTCCGACAAACCGATGGTAGTGACAGTACCTCAGGTTGTCCACTTTCCCAACTTCATCGGGCCACTTTGGGTCCGGTAGCTTGATCTTGTCACCCTGCTTCAGTATTTCAAAAAGTTGTAAGGTGTCTTCGTCGTTGAACGAATAAACCTCCTTGGGCCTTGGTGCAAGTGGAGGCTTCTGAGTAGGCACAGATGCGCCTTTTGAGGCATTAACAGTCAATGCCTGCTTCCCCTTTGTCTCACGTCCGGGGTTGTTGGCCGCAGACCTCTTTCCCTTGTCATCAAAGGCAGAGAAGCTGGCCCCCAGGAGACGTGCATTGGCCGCCTTCTTTTCGGCGGCTTCAGCTTCGATGATCAGGGAGCTCCCGTCGGGGGGAGGAGTAGAGTTGAGCCAGAGTTTGACTGCAGGCAGCATGTTCATGCTGCAAGAGGAGAGGAGCGCATATTCCGGCATGCCTGGAGGTAATCTGAAGCAGGCCTGTCGGAAGCGTTCGATGAACACCCGAACCGTTTCCTTTTCCTTCTGGCGTATCTCTATGAGGGATGCCATCGTCATATCCTTCCCGCCGTCGTAGAAGCGGTCGAGGAAGAGGCGCGTCAAATCGTCGAACGATGATATAGAATTGTCGGGGAGGCTGCAGTACCAGTCATACGTCACTCCCTTCAATGCTCCGACAAATATGCTAGTGAGGAGCGCGTCCTCCTTCGGGAAATGTCCCGTTTGGGACTGGAAGTATGTCAGGTAGCGACGCGGAGAGTCCTTCCCGTCGTATGGCGTCAGTGTTTGTGGTTTATACTTTGGAGGATAAACCACCTTGTTCCACTCGAGGGGATAGGGTTGGGGGATGCCCATCTTCTGGCGCTCCTCTTGCATGTTCTTGGATTCAAAGCGCTCCCGTAAATCCTTGATCATTTCGACCACATCCTCTGTGGAGCTGGGAGTTAGGAAAGGTGGTACCACCTGGAGTTGGGCGTTCGAGGGCTCAGACGTCCGGGGTACTTCTCGGCGGTCTGTGTCTGAGGGTACCCGTTGAAGGGGTACACTCGACTTTCCATTGGCCCCTGGGTCGGGACCGGTCGAAGGTGTTCGGGTCAAGGCCGACCGTATTTCAAATACCGCCTGAGTCAGTGTTTGTATGGAAGCAGAGAGGGTTTTGAGTCCTCCTTCTAATGTGTCTATGCGCTGGACGATGTCCTGCGGCGGCGCATCAGACTCGGAATCATCTCCAGCCATGTATACTGTCATGACACGGCCGGGAGTGGATGGATTGGTGGAGGCTTCGCTCTCGGCCTCACTCTCATGTAGGGGAGTCGCCTCTCCTGGAGCTTCATCTTGGCCACCCCCAGCCACGTTCTGGAGGTCATTCTCGACGGGCGCATCTGCAAGGGTCTGATTACCCTCAGCTCCGTCTTGAAGGGCCTCTTCATCTCCGGACCTACCCCCAGCTGTGTTCTGGGGGACATCCTCATTTTGAGGGGCTTCTGGGAGGCTGACTTCACCTCGAGGATGAAGATCCGCCGCAGCTGTGCTTTGGACATCTTCGTCTCCGGAAACAAGGGTCTGACTACCCCCAGCTTCCTCCAAGAACTTCTTCCTTGACCGAGTGCTTTCGAACACTCCGGAGGACGAGACAGCCGCCTTGGTTTTCCTCGGCTGGCTTTTGGATGAGGACGAGGAATTGCCGGTCGTTTTTCGGACTGACGAGGAGTTGGAGATCACGTTGCATGAAGCAACCCTTGGCTCCTCTTCTGTCGACACCTTCCTCCCAAGGCGATGTCGGGGGGGTGTCGATGACTGCAGCCGCTGAAAGACTGACTGCCTTGGTGGTACTGCCGCCTTGCAACAGCAGTTGAGGGTGACCACCACACAAGTATGCCCCGTGAGAGGCGTATCATGCTTGTTGGTCGACTCTCCTGACCGGCGTTTATGAGTGATCACGTTACGCAGGTCATTGGAGGAGAGTGCTACCTTCGTACCCCCTTCAAGCGCATGGCAAGGCCAAGCGTTGGGGTGGTCAAGTGAGTGCTGCGCCCCCTGATCTGATACCAAACAGGCATCCCGATCAGTAGTGGGGGAACCACAACATTTGTTTCTCTTGTTAGACTTGGTTGTGCACGCAGTAGATGCGCCCAAGTGAGACAAGGGTTTTGAAGGTCGGCTCGTTCTCGGCGCCGCAGCACTCGAGCCGACCTTGTACAACTTACCATCAGCAGCGCGCATGATTGTGAGCGCATGCTTCTGGCTTGTTGCTGGCATAGCACGTTTGGGACGCATGGCCCGTGCTGCCTTGGACTTCTTCGTACCAGGCCGCTGGGACGTATAGTACTCAGAATCCAAATTCTCCTTGCCACTACAGCGAGTGAGTCTGTCAAAGACAGAGATCTTCTGTGGCGTATCAGAGACGATGCACGGGGCATTGGCTGCGCCCCTGCTCCGTCGACACATCTTCCTCATCTGAGAGGGAGACGGCTGGGGAATATGGTTAGCCACATGTTTTCCCCGAGAGATGTGCTGCATCAGCGGGCGCATCTTGGTTGCTGAGGACGTCAGCAGGAAGGGAGGGCTGGATTGGCACATCCCCTTCGGTGGTGGTGCCCGAGGCGTCGACCTTGTGCACCCAGACTCGGCGGGTCTTCTTCGGCTTCGGCAGCCGCTTCGAAGGACTCGTACTGCCTTCAGATATGAACTCCTCATACGCCTGTTGATTGAGGCGTATGACCAGCGTCTTGTGGGAGGAGCCCACCTTCACATCGTCGACTTGCGACACAACTTTCTCGGTAGAGAAGAAAGAATTCCCCAGCAGAGTCGCCAGCTTGTTTGCCATTAAAATTCTTTGATTGTAAATTTCAATACAAACAGAACAGTGCTACAATATAGGACTTAGATGTAGCCCTAGAAGTACACTTTTGTTTAATCTGGGTCCCTTGTGCCGATGGAGCGAGTGGTAATGCGTTGACTCCGTTGACGAGCTGACGACGGTTATCGGTTCTCTGAAGGTTTGGATTGCTCTGGGTGCTGGAGCTTGCTGAAAGGAGGAAGACGTTGAGTGTCTGTATCTGCCTCTCTGGTGGTATATTCGTTCGTATCTGTCTGTGTGCGCCTGGAAGAAGGAAATTATTCCTCTATTTATAGCTGGGCAGGTTGGCTGCTCATGCGCGCATATGTAGGATGCGCCGGTGCGTAGGGACGCCACGTGTTGATTGCTGATGGAGGCACATGGGTGATGTGCCCTGATCGAGGGGTTGACTTCTTCATACTGCTGTTATGAGCCGGCATGTAGCAGAGGAGAAGATCTTTCTGTTGCTGAGATCTTGGATGAGATGAGTCAAAGGACGTGTGTCATCGACCCATGGCTCAGGGATCTCGGATTTGGTGGGGAATGATCTGGTAGAATGCGCCTAGGATTGGGCGCATAAGGGGACTTTGGCTCGTAACCTTTAGGAGTCACGAACCATTCTGGGCGTATGGCTTTTGAGGCGCATGCAGGCGACTTTTCTTCTGTCTTTTGGGATCAGAGAGCAGTCTGGGGCGCATGGCTTTTGAGGCGCATGCGGAGCTTCAGATGGAGACTTTTCTTCTATCTTTTAGGATCAGAGAGCAGTCTGGGGCGCATGGCTTTTGAGGCACATGCAGGTTTGGGCGCATGGCCGCGGAGGCGCATGCGGGTGGTTGAGTGGCTACGTGGCAGTAGCCGTCGGAGTAAAGTCATGATGATGCTGACGTTGCCGACACTTCGTCTTCTGAAAAAGCTGCCGACCGTTCAGACTTTGGGAGATGTGCTGCCAACTCTGTCAGTTCAGCATTTAATGTTTGTGATATTCGATGGACAGCTGAGGGGGCGCGTCGATTGGCGTTCCACTGGGTATGGGGACGCATGGGGGCGCATCATCTGTGATGCGCTTGGTTCTGAAGGGCGCATCTGTGTGATGCGCCTGAAGTCGAAGGGCGCGTACGGCTGTTTCGTTCCTCGAGTGCTTTAAATAGCCGTTTGGCTGAATTCGAGGCGTCCGATTCATCCATTAAATGCAAGTTCATTGCTCAGAATTCGGAGAGCCATCCACTTGGCACGTGGGTTTGATATGCCCAGCCTATAAATAATGGCATGGAGAGAGGGTTTGCTTCTCGTTCTCTCACGTACTTCCAACCATGAATTTGGGTACTCGAGTGCATTCTGTTGACGAAGTGCTCCCGAGGGTGAAGATGAGACGCCATGTCGTCGTTGCTGTACTTGAAGGTGACTGTTACATCCAAAAGACGGAGTCGAGGGCTTCCGAGGCAGGCGGAAGGTGCCTATTGCATCCAAAGATAGGGATGCTCGGGCCTCGTCTCTGTTGTTCCGAAAGAGTCGTAGATCGGAATGGCGGTGCTAGGCTCTTTCTTCCTTCAAAGTGGGTGTCGCCCACTCTGGTTGTGTTGAAAGCTGCTCCTTTAGCCGTATTTCGATTACGGTCTTCCTTGGTCTTTGGAGGCTCTTTCGAAGCCTCCCCTGGCCACAGATTTGCGGTGCTCTTCACTTCCTCGGTTCCAGCCAGAGGGTTAAATGCTTCATTAATCGAAGCACTTATCAGGTGAGCCTGGCTGGAAGAGCGGCACATAACTGGGCTGCTGAAGGGATACACATAACTGGGGATGCACATAACTGAGCTGCTGAAGGAATGCGCCTTGCTGAGGGCGCATTGTGGGATGCGCCCGGTTGAAGGCGCATGGTGATTGCTGCGCCTGACTGGAGACGCATGATGGCTACTGCGCCTGACGGGAGACGCATGGTGACTGCTGCGCCTGACTGGAGGCGCATGGTGACTGCTGCGCCTGACTGGAGGCGCATGGCGACTGCTGCGCCTGACTGGAGGCACATGGCGACTGTTGGCCGTAGACTTAGGATCTTTCCTTTGTAGAAGTTTTCCTTTGTACAGCCTTCTCTAGACATGTAATAGACTTTTATGTGTGAAAAATAAAAAGTTCTCTTTCCATGCCTATATTTGCTGCTTTTGTTGTTTTGTCCGAGCTCTGACGTATAGATTGTCTGTCGCATGGGTCTTCTGGTTGTGAATTTCCATGCTTCTACAATGCTTAGTATATTTAGTTTGCTAGAATCAGTACTTGCTCCCGTCCTGACAGGATAACGATGTAGGTGTCCTTACTGAGGAGGAGTTACTCTGCGACTCATATTATGGAGATACTGCCGAGGACCCGGCTTTGCTTTACGAGGATGTATCTGCGGGGAAACTTGCCTAGTTTGCGTAGTCACTTGGGATACTTAGTGTAGTCATGTATTTAGACTACGTATTTTGTAACTGGACATGTATCCAGTTTTATATTTCCGACTTGTACTTGGACTTATTTCTGTATGAGACGACTTTTGTGTTTAGAGCATTTATGACTTTTATTCACTTATAGAACTGTTAGCACATTTAGTCTTATCTTGTTATTTCTAGAACAGCTTACTGTGCCTTATCTCAATCGCAGGCTGGACATGACTCGGCCCGACCCAACAATTTGGATAGCGGGTCGTAACATATTTTTAGTGGTGGCCCATGCAGGTCGAGACTAAATTGTCTGGTTACGTTATTGTACCAAGCATGCCTGCAATTAGGAACTTAAGGTAATTAGACAACATTATGAATGACGCTTAGAACACCTAGAGGAATACTAGGATTATAACATAGGAAAATACATCACATGCTTGCTATTATAATTAGATTTTCTTGCCTATGATTGCTTACTTTAAACAAGTCCTTATAAGTCCTTTTTATTGTAATTAGATGGTGCTTACTCGTTCATCCCAGTATGTTACACCTGAGAATGGCGCACTCCATATCCAGTCAGCTGACCAGTTGACTGATACACCTCTACCTCCACCTACCACATTCCCCCACTCCACAGATCCACAAACCCAGATGCCTCCACCACCTTCCACATCATATGTCCAGCAGGACCCAATACTTCCACCACCCCCTATCACTATACCTACCCAGGCTTCCGTCACACTCGACGAGAACCAACTGCTCACTATGATCCAGGGGTTCCTAACGACCCATCAGGAGCAGACTACCCTACTCCGCCAGAGCATGGAGCGTTCTGGGGAACGTACCGTGGTCCCACCACCTGTAGAGCCATGGCAGAGAGCGGGGACGATCAAGGACTTCATGGGTCTGAACCCCAAGGAGTTCTCAGGGACTGAGGGCATAGTAGTAGCAGATGACTGGCTAGACTCGGTAGAGAGGAAGCTCCTTGGAGTTAGGATGTCATGTGACCTCCAGGTCGAGGCAGCAGGATTTCTGCTGATAGACTTGGCAGGAGTCTGGTTCCGGAATGAGCCGTTGTTTGCGAGAGGGAGAGCCACTTGGGATCAGTTCAAGACCCAGTTCAAGAAGAAATTCTTCTCGACCACTGCTAGAGTAGCCATGGGGCTACGATTCCAGAACATCCAGCAGGGGAACCGTTCTGTTGATGAGTATGCGGCAGAGTTTAGTCGACTGAGCCGTTTCGCTCCTAGTCTGGTTGCAGATCCAGAGGAGATGACCCGTAGGTTTTGCCATGGTCTAGTTCCAGACATCGGCATTCTTATAGTGGCGAACGGTACGACTGACTACTACCAGAGCCTAGAGTTGGCCCGGAGCATCGAGGAGCATCTTCTGTCTAGCAAGAGGCCGGCTTTTGTATATCATGAGGGACCGTCCAAGCGTCAGGCTTTCCAGCAGAGAGCACCGACGCCGCACCAGCAGACATACCGTCCCCCTACACCACATCATCAGACCCCGCTAGTTAGAGCCCCGGGACCCCGACAGCATCCGAAGGGAGCTTTTTGTGTATACTGTAAGAGGCCAGGCCACGACTCTCTCATCTGTAGGAAGAGGTTGGGTCAGTGTTTGGCTTGTGGGTCTCCCACCCATCAGCTTCGAGAGTGCCCAGTAGCGAAGACTAGAGGGCCGCTTCCGACTCAGCAGCAGAGGTTTGGGCAGCATCTGCAGCAGCAGAAAGGACCTCAGGGGAAGGTTTATAGTCTAGCTCTCGATCCAGAGCCGGAGCAGGTTTCGGAGCCAGATTACTTAGCTGACGTCATCACAGGTCATGTTTATTTGTATACTTTTTTAGCTCTATGTTTGTTTGATTCTGGTACATCTCATAGCTTCCTATCATTAGAGTTTATGCATAAACACCATCTAGTAGCTACACCTACTGCCGAGATTAGTAGAGTGATGACGGGAGGAGGACCAGTGCCTATTAGAGCTATCTATAGATGTTCTATTTTTATAGTCGGAAGAGAGTTCAGGGGACGATTCTTTGTGATGCCACTCCCCGGTTATGATATCATATTGGGGATGGACTGGCTTAGCTATGCCCATGCATCTATAGATTGTCATGAGGGTAGTATTTTGTTCAGTCCCCCAGGCACAGCACCATTCAGTGTCATAAGGACAGGGCCGGAGATCAGCCTAGAGCCGAACTATTGTGCGACAGTTGGGGACGTAGCACCGCCACACCCTATCATTAGAGAGTTTATAGATGTATTTCCAGAGGATCTTCCAGGACTTCCGCCTGACAGAGATGTGGAGTTCACTATAGATTTAGTACTGGGTTCATCACCAGTATCCCGGGCTTGCTATAGAGTGAATCCCAAGGAGGCCGTAGAGATGAAAGAGCAGATTGATGACCTGTTGAAAAAGGATTTCATTCGATCTAGTGCTTCTCCATGGGGAGCGCCAGTGCTCTTTGTGCCTAAGAAGGATGGTACAGTCCGGTTTTGTATTGACTACCGGGCGTTGAATGCCATCACCATCAAGAACAAATATCCTCTGCCCAGGATAGATGATTTGTTCGACCAGTTGAGCGGGGCGAAGGTGTTTTCCAGGATAGACTTGAGATCCGGGTACCACCAGGTGAAGGTTAGGGCAGCAGACATCCAGAAGACGGCGTTCAACACGAAGTACGGGCAGTACGAGTTTCTGGTGATGCCATTTGGTCTCACAAATGTGCCAGCTGTCTTTATGAATTTGATGAATAAGATATTTTACCAGTATCTGGATAAGTTCGTCGTAGTATTTATCGACGACATCCTGATATACTCGAAGACGCCGGAGGAGCATGCTGATCACTTGCGGATAGTTTTGGGGATTCTGAGGCAGGAGAGATTGTTTGCCAAATTGCCGAAGTACGAGTTCTTTTAGACCGAGTGGAGTTTCTCGGCCATGTAGTTACTGGAGATGGAATCTCGGTGGATCCCAGGAAGATTGCTGCAGTTGAGACATGGAAGGCTCCGACGTCAGTTTCAGAGATCATGAGCTTTCTCGGTTTAGCAGGCTAGGCTCCGACGTCAGTTTCAGAGATCATGAGCTTTCTGGGTTTAGCAGGCTATTATAGAAAGTTCGTCTAGGACTTTGCTAGGATAGCTGAACCCATGACGAAGCTAACGCAGAAGGACGCAGAGTATATTTGGTCAGAGGACTGCCAGACAGCGTTTGAGGAGCTGAAGAGGAGGCTGACGACCGCTCCAGTTCTGACATTACCTTCAGGTTCTGGAGGTTTCACCATATACAGCGATGCTTCTGGAAAGGGGCTAGGATGTGTCCTACAGCAGCATGGAAAAGTGATTGCTTATGCATCTAGGCAATTGCAGACTCATGAGCAGAATTATTCTACCCATGAACTGGAGTTAGCTGCGGTGATCTTTGCACTCAAGTTATGGAAACATTACTTATACAGAGAGCGTGTGGAAATCTTTACTGACCATAAAAGCTTGAAGTATGTGTTCACGCAGAAAGAGCTGAACATGAGGCAAAGACGATGGTTGGAGTTGATAAAAGACTTCGACATCGATTTACAGTATTACCCCGGGAAGGCAAATATGGTGGCGGATGCACTGAGCAGGCATCCGATGACATGGTATCTGATGATAGATCGGCATTTGCGGGAAGATCTGGAGAAGCTCGGTATCGAGCTAGCTCGGCCAGGATCAGTGATACAGATGATGGTACTTAACATTCAGTCAGGTTTGATGGAGCAGATCCGGGAGGCACAGTCTACAGATGAGAGCCTTCGCAGACTTCGAGCCCAGGCTTTAGCTGGATTGCTGGATGACTTCACTATAGCAGAGGATGGATCCTTGAGGCATGGCAGCCGATTGTGCGTGCCGAAGGGAGAGCTGGTAGAGGCAGTCTTGCAGGAGATGCACCGATCGAGATATTCTATTCACCCTGGTGCTAACAAGATGTACCGTGACTTGCGGGAACATCTTTGGTGGCACGGGATGAAGAGGGATGTATCACGTTTCATCTCGAGATGCCTAGTTTGCCAGCAGGTCAAGGCGGAGCGCCAGAGGCCAGCTGGTTTGTTGCAGCTGTTACCCATTCCCTAGTGGAAGTGTGAACATATTACGATGGACTTCGTCTCAGGGCTTCCTCGTTCCCAAGGAGGGAAGGATGCCATTTGGGCCATCGTGGACAGGCTGACGAAGTATGCGCACTTCATACCCTTCAAGGTGGGGCTTTCTACCGAGAAGTTGGCAGAGCTATACATGCAGCAGATAGTTCGCCTACACGTAGTGCCAGTGAGCATCGTGTCGGACAGAGACAGCAGATTCACATCCCACTACTGGAGGAGCTTGCAGGAGTAGTTGGGCAATAGGCTCAAGTTCAGCACGACGTACCACCCGCAGACAGATGGGCAGTCCGAAAGGACGATACAGACACTGGAGGATATGCTGAGGACCTGCGTGCTGGACTTTGGAGGATCTTGGGAGAGCCATCTGCACTTGGTAGAGTTTTCATACAACAACAGCTACCAAGCCAGTATCGGTATGTCTCCTTTCGAGGCACTATATGGACGACAATGCCGTACACCGCTCTTTTGGGATGATGTCGGGGACAGAGTTATGCTTGGGCCAGAGATGATCACGGATGCAGCAGCGAAAGTCGGGATGATCAGGGACAGGCTCAGAGTAGCTCAGGACAGGCAGAAACACTGGGCTGATGCTAGTCGCAGACCGATGGAGTTCGCAGACGGTGATATGGTACTAGTGAAGATATCACCTACTAGAGGGACGATCCGGTTCGGACGAGGAGGAAAGCTGAGCCCCAGATACATCGGGCCGTTCGAGATACTTGGCAGGATCGGAGAGGTAGCTTACAGGGTTGCACTTCCACCCAACCTAGCAGGAGTTCACGATGTCTTTCATATATCTCAGCTGAGAAGATATGTTCCAGACCCCAGCCATGTGCTAGATCATTCAGAGTTGGAGGTCGGACCGAGCCTTACAGTTTCTGAGCAGCCAGTGGAGATATTAGACAGGAGAGAGAAGAGGCTGAGGAACAAGGTTATATCCTTAGTACGAGTAGCTTGGAGCCGTCACTCTCCGGGTGAATCTACTTGGGAGAGGGAGTCGGAC
The DNA here is from genome assembly GCA_029216955.1 of Iris pallida. Lineage (NCBI taxonomy): Eukaryota > Viridiplantae > Streptophyta > Magnoliopsida > Asparagales > Iridaceae > Iris > Iris pallida. The sequence goes on along the minus strand of JANAVB010020923.1, from coordinate 17,885 downwards.
ATGAGGGAGAGATACCCTTACTTGTTCGATCCAACCGCTGCGAGGGAACCACCCGTTCCCACTTGATACCTTAGAGGTTAGTTCCGATCATAGCCTTAGTCATTTGCTGCATTGCTTGCTATGTTAGAATATTATAGGGTCTTCAATCCTTGTGAATTTCGAGGACGAAATTTTTCAAGGAGGGCAGACTTGTGAGCCCCTGTTTTTCAAAATTTATTTAATTAGTGTTAATTAATTAATTATGACATATTTAGCCTTAAAATATTTATTAGGATTTTTAGGAATTTTTCTAGAATTTTTAAACGATTTTTAAATAAGATTTAAATACAAAAATATCATTTTGCAATTAATTTAAATGTTTTAATATCATTTTGTAATTTTTAGAATTGTTTTAATATAGTTATGTAATTTATTAAATTGTTACAAATGCAGTTTGTAATTAATCAATTGTTTTTAAGTGTGGAATACAAATTTTATATTTACATTTAGTCTGTTAGGGACTTTAGTGTAATAACCTAAAGTCTAGGGGGTTTCCTGTAAAACCTATTCTACCCACCCCCGACGACCGGGCTGCCCCCCCCCCCCCGACTGCCCGACGACCGCCACGACTGGCCTGCCCCCGCCATTTTCGGCCAGCCCGACCGCCTCAACCCCCCTATAAAAACCCCCAAACTTTTCCCGACCCAACCACCACTCTCCCCGACCCATCACAGCCGACCACAGCCCCCTTTCTTCCCCGACGACTCAAAACCCTAACCCTAACTTCGGCGAGCCTCGTGCAGCCCCCACGACGAGCGCCACCGTCCACAACCACCATCATCCGACGCGCCGCGACGAGCCGCACCCAGCGCCACCCGAGCGCCACTGCCCCGACCACTCCTCCGCCGTCCAGCACACTCGAAACCCCCTATCGAAGACGGACACGTGAGTGGCAGTAATAAATCGTGTCGTACGTGTCTCGAATCCACGTATGTGGTTCGCCATGACACGGGGACACTAGTCCAGTGCTTGGACACGCGTATCATACTTGTACGTGTCGTAATTAACCCCGACACGTTGACTCTGTGTCCCAAACTGTCAGGACACAGAGTGATTTTTCGGGTTTTTATATTTTCTAACTTAAACCTAAATAATACTAATCAAAACCCTCACCCTAACACAACGAATGGGCTGACCCCCTGGCCAGCCCGACCCAACTCAGAAACCCGACCCATAGGGCCGAGTTCAAGCCCCCCTTTGTGCTGTGCTGTTGTTTCTTTTTATTTTTCTTTGTTTTTTCTTTTATTATTTATATATATATATATATATATATATATATATATATATATATATATATATATATATATATATATATGTATATATATATTGTATATATATATATATGTATTATTATATATATGTATTATATATATACTGTATTATATATATATATATATATATATATATATATAGATATATATATATATATATATATATATATATATATATATATATATATATATATATATATAGTACTTTATTATATTAAGTATGTATATATATATATATATATATATATATATATATATATATATATATATATATATATATATATATATATATATATATATATATATATATATATATATATATGTATTTATGTACATATATGTATATATGTATATATTTTCATGTGTATATATATTATTATATATATATACTATTATATATATGTATACAATATTTGTATATATATATATATATATATACTATATATATATATATATATATATATATATATATATATATATATATATATATATATGTATGTATTTTTAACATATGTATGTATATATCCATTATGAAAATATCTATATATTTATATGCATATATAAATATTGTAGATATACATTTTATATATGTATTTCACTCTACCTAGTGTAAATTATTTTTATAAAATACTTGACATTTTTTTATAACTACTACTATAATTTTACCCTATTAAAATATTAATATTTATTATGATTTCTACGTCTTTATTTTTTTTTTTGTGTATTTAAATTACTGCAACCATTTGGTGTCCAAGCCTAGCATGGGTTTTTGGGCTCAAATGTGTTTTCATACATTCAAGACCTGTACAAGTCATATTGGACTTGATTCATGGCCTTGGGTCCTGTATTTGAACTTTGGTTCAAACTATGTACATGGACAAAATACGCAGATAATTAATTATTTAATTTCAGATTGTGTGCAATACTGTTTTTGAATTTCTAAAAATACTTTAATTGCTGTTAAAATTCTGGAAAAATAGTATTTAGATATTATATTAATTTAGCTAATTTAGTATAATTTTTACAGTATTTAATTTACAGTTTTGCCACTATTTTGGCATATGAAACCAGAACTTATTTTCTGTGTACTTAGGAAAACTGATTTTTATAAAATACTTGTACTGGTTAATAAATTCCAGAAAAATTATAATAAATTTCTATAATTAATAAGGATCATTTTTGTACTTTATTTTATGTAAAATTAAGCTTTTCGTCTATCTCAAAAATTGTTGGAACACAATGTTCATTTGATTTATTTATTGAATAATTATGACTTGCAACTTTTTGTGTTATTTTGAGTTTTAGCCGTGTTGAACCTCACCCCTCACTAGTGTAAAGACCTAGAAAGTTAGTTAAAGTAGTGTGTCACCCCACATTGGTCTCATATGCTAAAGTCATCATTTTGGCTAGGTGTCCAGTCACAAGTCGTGTTGCACCAATTAGTGTCTTAGTGTTTTAGCTTAGTGTAAAGACTAAGTTTATATATTTATTTCTACAGTGATGAGTTACCAGACATCTATAGCACTTTTATCGCAGCTTGCTTTGCTTTGCTTTGCTAGAGGCAAGTACTTTCTACGAACTTTACATACTGCTATAACAATAAACTGCGATTTACCAACCATGTTAAATGCTGTTCCTTGGGGTATCAAGTTAGAACTTTACATGTTGTATTACTTTTAGTCTCTGCCATGTTTAGACAGTATCTCATATCTCTCACATGTTTAAATAACAGGTTAAGGGGAAACTGTTAGTATTGTACGTGAACATGACCCCCTTCTCCGTATGTATATACCGCGCTCGGTGACATTCTGTATGTGACCTTGTCGTATGTTCTGATCTCGTATTTGTGTATGGATATACACCGATGCCGTTCGTGCACGTATGTGCATACCAGAAAACTTGATATGTGCCACTGTACATCCTATTCACCTATTGACCGATTCACGTACATGCTACGGTTTTAAACTTTTAAACTATATATTGTCATTTCTAAAAAGAACCAATTAAACCATGAAATGCCATGATTCCAGTTTACTACATTCTTGTTCATGCTTAGTATATTTAGTTTGCTAGAATCAGTACTTGCTTCCGTCCTGACAGGATAACGTTGTAGGTGTCCTTACTGAGGAGGAGTTACTCTGCGACTCATATTATGGAGATACTGTCGAGGACCCGGCTTTGCTTTACGAGGATGTACCTGCGGGAAAACTCGCCTAGTTTGCGTAGTCACTTGGGATACTTAGTGTAGTCATGTATTTAGACTACGTATTTTGTAACTGGACATGTATCCAATTTTACATTTCAGACTTGTACTTGGAATTATTTCTATATGAGACGACTTTTGTGTTTGGAGCATTTATGACTTTTATTCACTTATAGAACTGTTAGCACATTTAGTCTTATCTTGTTATTTCTAGAACAGCTTACTGTGCCTTATCTCAAGCGCAGGCTGGACATGACTCGGCCCGACCCAACAATTTGGGTAGCGGGTCGTGACATATCCAAACCCAATTACCATGTTGGTTTTGTATATTTTTAGGGGATAAATTTGGCGCACAAGCAGGACCGGCCCTACGGGTTGCCTTATCGAGTGTGGTCGTCCAAGTCCAAGTTCGAAGTATTGTCGGGCGTACCCTAGGCCGGCCCTGACTCTGTATCTAGCTTTTGTTTTTTAGATCAATGTCATATATAAGTACAAGACATGTATAATTTATATTGACCCAAATCCTACCAGCACTCGAGTAGTAGTAGGGATGAGCATTCGGTTAATTCAGTTCCAACTGAACCGAATAACCGAAAACTGAATTCGACCGAAAATCGAATAAACAAAACCGAAATCGAATCAAATTTTTCCATAACCGATTAAACCGAACCAAATTAAATCGGTTCGATTTTCGGTTTATTTGTTTTTTCGGTTTATTTGCACCCATTTTGTGTGTTAATATATATAATTATTATTTGAAGCAATGGGTAATTGTGGTGAACTTGCCTCCACGGGGGCTCAAACTTCGACTACTTGGGTCGCATGCATCTCTCTTATCCACTAGACTAAAGGTCATATATATATATATATATATATATATATATATATATATATATATATATATATATATATATATATATATATTCGGAAATTGAAACCCAAAACCGAAACCGAATAAGAAAATTTTATATTTTCAAAATCGAAACCAAACCGATTTTTTTTTTTAAACCGAACCGAATCTCTTATCCGGTTTGGTTCGGTTCGATTCGATTTTCGGTCCAAAAAGAAATAATGCTCACCCCTAAGTAGTAGAATATGGATAGTGAACCTTTCTTGCCCCAAACAGCATCGTAATGGGGTATAATCAGTTTGGGTCCAAGTCATGTATGAATCTTCTGACCTAAATAATTGTATGCCTAAAAAAAATTTCAATGTTGTAGGTAAAATGGTATTTTTTATTATTAACAGAATAGAGGTTGTAGACAATACGAGATGTAATATGACGCCTTCGAGTTTGACAGGGGTGAATAAATCCCTCAAAGATGTGTAAGAGATTTTCAATGGGGTCACTAAGCTAAACTCCTTCGAATGTGTAAGTCACATCTTAATATCCATCATGGAAGGAGAACTGCATAATTGTTAAGATTACATGAACATCTATCATGATTTTATGCTACAAGGACAATAATCTAGGGCCATTTGCTAGCTTTGATTGTAGTTGTCTTTCATGCACGGTTCTGTTTTGCGCTCACATCTTATTCATTTAGGTTTTTTCTAAGGGCACCACCAAATTTACTTGGGGACAGTCCAAGAAGGTTGAGCTTTTGCTGGGGGCTGCCCACAAGTTGCTTGGGGGCAGCCCCCTTCTCCCTTTCCCCCTCCCCTCCCCCCAAAATCCTTTCTAACAATTCATTTCATCAAATATTTTCTCTCTCTCTTCTCTTTTCCTAAAACCTAAACTCTAGTCCTCTTCTCCATAACTCCAAACCCAAATTACTAAACCCTAAATTCATTTTTCATTCATGCAATTTCAAGCAATGGCACCCAAGCCCAAACCTACATCACAATCTAGATATGTTTTGATATATTTTTACTATATTTTCTGTTAACTCCTCTCCCGTTCACACTAGAACTTGAAGGAGTTCGATCGTGGGAAGCCATGGCTTCCACTGCAGAAAACTCACAGAATCAATAACTCAAGGAAGAAGAAGAAGAAACAAGAGATAAGTGGCTAAAATTCCAGTCTGAATTTTATTGCAGTAGTTCCCTCTTTTATAGTCAGGATACAATTACATGTGCTTAGTCATCTTACAATTGCAATTAGCTGCTGAGTCATATAACTACCTGCTGACTCATCTAACTTTTTGTTTGATGTCAGGAAGATGGCAGCTGGCAATGGATGGCAACTCAGGAAGATGGCAGCTGGCAATGGCAACTCCTCCTGGCAGCTCCTCCTGGCAGCTGTCTTCAATCTCTGCAATAGCTTGGTCTTCTCCCTGTTGTAACAGTTAATGATATGGGAGCTTATCAATACCTCCCCCTCATTTTGACCTTGCCTCAAGGTCAAAGTGTGGAAAAGCTTTGACAAAATCCTCATAAGGAACCCAAGTATTGTTGTCCACATCCTTCCACTGGATCAAGAGTTCAACTGCTGCTCTGTTCCCCTTCTTAACCAGCCTTCTCTCTAACACCCAATCTGGCTCCAAAATGGCTTCTTCAGCTGAATTTGGAAGTCCTGTTTGAACTTCTAATCTCTGACTGATATGTTTCTTCAGTTGTGAGATATGAAAAATTGGATGTATCATAGCATCTGATGGTAAGTCCAGCTTATAAGCTACTATCCCAATTTTCTGCAGGACTTGGTATGGACCATAGTACTTAGGAGATAGCTTCTGAGGTCTCCTCTGTCCCACAGATACATGCCTATAAGGCTGTAACTTCAAATAGACCCAGTCCCCTTCTTCAAAGCTCCTGTCAGTCCTATATAAGTCTGCAAACTTTTTCATTCTGTCATGTGCCAGTATCAGGTTGTCCTTCAGTATTTGTAGTGCTTTGTCTCGGCTAGCCAGTGCTTGAGCCACCTCCCTGTCCTGCACCTCCTCTGGAACATATGTAAGTATATTTGGGGAAGCTCTTCCATACAAAACCTCAAAAGGAGTGGTTTTGGTTGCTGTATGCCAGTTGGTGTTGAACCAAACTCTGCCCAAGGCAAAAGCTTAGCCCATTCCTTGGGTTTATGGTTACAGAAACACCTCAAGTATCCTTCCACACATCTATTGGTCACCTCTGTTTGTCCATCAGATTGTGGGTGATACGCAGTAGAGTACTTCAGCTGTGCCCCCTGTAATTTGAAAAATTCTCTCCAGAAATGACTAGTGAAAATAGGATCCCTGTCACTCACCATAGACCTGGGCATCCCATGTAGTTTAAACACTCCTTCCACAAAGGTTTGTGCCACTGTAGCTGCAGTATAGGGTTGCTTTAGTGCAAACAAATGTATGTACTTTGATAACCTATCAACCACCACCATGATAGTGGACTTGTGATGACTGATTGGTAGGCCTTCTATGAAGTCCATTGAAATGTCCTCCCATACTCTTTCAGGGATAGGCAAAGGGCTTAACAAGCCTGCAAGTGATGTGGTTTCATGTTTATTTGTTGACAAACCTCACAAGATTGTACATATGTTCTTACATCCTTCTTCATTCCTCTCCAATAGCACCCCCTCCTTAGCCTTTGCATGGTCTTCAAGACTCCAGAATGGCCTCCTTCCAAGTTATCATGGTGTTCTTTGAGTAATGTAAGTACAAATTCAGATTGGGGGTCTACTAATAACCTGTATTTGTAATACAGCAAACCTTGCTTGCAAGCATATTTAGTGGGATCTAACTGAGCACTCTCCCATTGATTGATTAAATTCTGATAGTAGACTGATTGGGCCATCTGTGTTTTAAAGTTTTGAATCCAATCTGCAGACACCAGAGTAATTGCAGTAATTTGAACATTTCCCCTTCTAGATAGACTGTCTGCTGCAGTGTTATCTCTCCCCTTCTTGTACTCAACTCTGAAATTGTAACCATGTAACTTTCTGACCCACTTAAATTGGGCTTCTGTATGCACCTTCTGCTCAAGCATGTATTTTAAGGACTTGTGATCAGTCCTAATTAAGAAGACTCTTCCCCAAAGGTACTGATTCCACTTTTTGACTGCCAATAGTATGGCCAACATTTCCTTCTCATAAGTTGATAAGTCTCTGGCCCTTCCTTTCAGTCCTTGACTCAAGAAGGCTATAGGTTTCCTTTCTTGCATTAACACTGCCCCAATTCCCTCCCTAGAAGCATCACATTCTAACACAAACTCCCTTTGGAAATCTGGCATTCTCAAGACTGGGGGTTGTGTCAGAACAACTTTTAATTTATCAAAAGCTTCTTGGGCTTGATCACTCCAATGAAAGGCATCTTTCTTTAACAGATTGGTTAGAGGATTAGCTATCATGCCATACCCCCCGATGAACCTTCTATAATAACCTGTTAACCCCAAGAATCCTCTTAATTCCTTAATAGTGTGAGGAATAGGCCACTGCAATACTGCCTGGATCTTGTCATTGTCAACTTCCACCCCCTTTGCAGATATTATGTGCCCCAAGTATTTCACCTGTCCTTGTGCAAAAGAACATTTGCTCCTCTTGACTTTTAATTGATTATCTGCCAACTTCTGAAAAACCAATCTCAGGTGCTCATAATGTTCCTGTAGTGTTTTACTGTACACCAGTATATCATCAAAAAAAAACCAACACAAACTTCCTTAAGAACATTCTAAACACATCATTCATCATGGATTGGAAGGTTGAAGGGGCATTGGTAAGGCCAAAAGGCATTACTAAAAATTCATAGTGGCCTTCATGTGTTCTAAAGGCAGTCTTGTGCACATCTTCATCCTTCATTCTGACCTGATGGTACCCAGACCTTAGATCCAACTTAGTAAAAACAGTTGCCCCATGCAATTCATCAAACAGTTCATCAATAAAAGGAATTGAGAATTTATCCTTGACAGTATTTTGGTTTAAAGATCTATAGTCAATGCACATTCTCCAACTTCCATCCCCTTTTTTTTTAACTAAAATGACTGGTGAAGAATAGCAACTATTACTTGGTCTAATAATACCTGTCTGCAGCATCTCTCTGACTTGCTTTTCAATTTCATTTTTGTGTGTATAAGGATGTTTGTAAGGTCTGTTGCACACAGGTGAAGCCCCAGGAAGGAGTGGTACTTGATGGTCATAGCTTCTTTTAGGAGGGAGGTCCTTTAGTTCTTCAAACAGCCCCATATACTCTTGCAGTAAGGTATCTATCTCAATGTTATTTTCTGGATCTTCAACTATATTTCCAGTTTCAGCAGCCACTTGGGTACAGAGCTGTATCACAAATACTTGTCCTCCTTGTCTGAGATCCTTGTTAACAGGTTCTGCCCACTGATGGTCATCATTCCTGATCCCTTTAAACTGCTGTACCTCTCCTTTGACAGTGAACTTCATGGATAAGTCTTGAAAGTTCCATATTATGTCTCCCAATGTGCTCAACCAGTTTGCTTCCAAGACTACCTGACACCCACTTAGGGGTTGTTTGGATAGATGTAACTCTTTGAAAGTGTAAAAGTGGCACTTGCAGCAAGTTGAGTTTCCGTGGACTTGCAGCAAGTGGCACTTTCCAAAATGTGTTTGGATTGACTACTTTTTGTCTGGTGAAAGTGGAAAAAAAATTGGTTTGGTGTTTGGATAGTTATGTAAGTAGAAAGTAGAAGTCTTTTTTGGAGATGTGGTAAACCTCGGTATAGTTACCCCCAATAATTAAATTAGTTATCATAATTAAACCAAAAAAATAAATAAATAAAACTAAATAAATTAATTAGCTACCATATTAGATGCTAATTATATACCATAATTAGCTATTAATTACTATATTAGCTGCTAATTATATGCCATAATTAACTATTAATTAGTTATTAATTACCATATTAGCTAATATTAATTGATTACCAATTAATTAGCTATTAATTGCCAGCTAAATATTAACTTCCCCCTCTCTCCGTCCTCCGGTAACTCCCATAAAAAAAGGGCGTGAAGGCCCAGTCCCCGCCAGCCTCATCCTCCTCCACCCGCCTCCTCCGCCTCCAACACCGCCACGGCCTCCGCCGCCTCCATCCTCCTCCTCCTCCTCCATCGCTCCGCCACCCTGCCGCCTCCTCCTCCACCTCCTCCTCCACCGCCGCCTCCTCCACTCTGCCTCCTCCTCCACCGCCGCCTCCTCCTCCTCCACCACCTCCACTGCCTCCTCCTCCTCCTCCTCCCTCCACCTCCTCCTCCTCCACTGCCTCCTCCTCCTCCTCCTCCTCCACCGCTTCCCTCCTCCTCCCCTCCTCCTCCTCCTCCTCCACCACTGCCGCCTCCTCCTCCTCCCACTCCGCTGCCTCCACCGCCTCCTTCCCTTCCTCCCGCTGCCTCTCCGGTGGTCCTCGGTCCTCCTCTCCCGCTGCCTCCACCGCCTCCTCCCCTTCCTCCACTGCCTCCACCGCCTCCTCCCCCTCCTCCCACTTGCAGCCCACTCCCCTCTCTTTTTGGTTGCAAGTGTGGGGGAAAGAAAATGGGGGGACAAGAACTGCAGTGAAAGTGAGATTCTCCACTTTCACTGCAGTTTCAACCGCGAACCAAACGGTGAAACTGGATAGAGTTGCCGCAACTGCAGCGGAAAGTGGCCACTTACCTCCCACTTTCCGCTATCCAAACAGCCCCTTATAGGTAGTTGTAACAAATTTGCAGATATCTTCTTGCCTTGGCACTCTATGACTACCCCTTTGTACAGGCCTTGACTTGTCAATTTGTCCCCATTGGCAACTAACACCTCAAAGGGTTTATTATCACTCAGAGGCAGGTTCAATCTGTCACTGAACTTGGCATCAATGAAGCTATGAGTTGAACCAGAATCTACTAATATAATTACTGGTTTGTTCTGAATAGTACCCCTTAATCTCATAGTAGAGTGGTTCAGGGTTCCAGATAGAGCTTGCAAGGATATAGCAAAGGAATTCTTCTCTTTGCCTTGGACTGGAACTTCCTGTTCTAGCTCCTCTTCTTCAGTAAACCCATCATCTGCAATCAGCATGCATAGCTTCTTATCCTTATACTGATGTCCCCTCATCCATTTTTCATCACATAAGAAACATAGGCCTAAATTCTTTCTCCTCAGGAGCTTACTTGGGGAGATAGTAGATGGATGTCTTCCTGCAGTATGTGGCAATTGTCCTCCTGTTGAGGTTGGAGGGAAATTCCTTCTAGCAGATTCAGGCTGATTTGGAAGAGGACCTAAACCTTGGTTAAAAGCTGATTTGCTCCCATAATAAGTGCTCTTATATGTTTTCTTTATGGCATTCATTTTTGCCTCATGGAGCCTGGCTATTTCCATAGCAGCAGGTAAATCTTCAGGACTTGCAAGTTGGACCTCATATATGATCTATTCTTTCAGCCCACCTATGTAGTGGCTAACCAAACACTTTTCAGATATCCCTTGGATTCTTTGGGACACCTTCTGATAGTTCAAATCATACTCCTGCACAGTTGTTTCCTGTTTGAGGAGCCTAAGATCTATCATATAATCAGTAAATTTAGAAGGTCCAAATTGTGATTTAATAGTCTTGCAAAAGTTTGCCCAGGTTATGAACCCTCCCTTTACTTGCATCACCCACTCATACCAATAAGATGCTGTTCCTTTGAGCTGCACTGAACATGCCTTCAGTCTGTCCTCATCTTGAACCACCCCATAGTAAGAGAAATAACGGTTAGCTCTCAAGAGCCAATCCTCCACATCCCCTGTACCATCAAACTCTGGAAATTTGAGCCTCAAGATTGGCTGATTCCCTGTTGGCCCATAAGAAGTATTGTGCTGAGAGTTCCTCTGGAATTCTCTGGTTGTCTGAACATTTCCTCCATCATGTGTCCTCCCTAATGCAGCTGGTATGAACCCTGGCCCAGGGTTTGGCACTCCCATTGCAGGTGCCATAAACCCTGGTAAAGGGGCTTGTCCCCCCATGGCAGATGATATAAACCCTGGTGTATGTGCTAATGGGTTCACAGGTGCTTGAAAGAATGGCACAGACATGGGAATAGTGGCACTGGCAACATGATTGCTCATGGAATTCCCAGGAAACATTCCTCCATGAACTTGAGAATCACTCGGTTGAGCCTGATGAAGCTGGGGTGCATTCAACAGAGGGGGCAATCCCAATGTGGAATGAGGAAAGAATGGGTTTCCCCCCAAATTAGGGTTAACTTGGGGAGCTTCAAACCCTCTTTTTGATCTTGCTAACTCCTCCATTAATTGATCAAATTTGGAGTTCAAGGTTTGGATTGTACCTTCAACGGCTTGGAACCTCCTCTCTCCTTCTGGTGGTGGAGGATTCCCTCTGGAGCTTGGAATGAGGTTGGGATTGTCCGCCCCATTCTTCCCCTGGGACTCGTGCACCGGCTTAGATACCAAATTGTTAACTCCTCTCTCGTTCACACTAGAACTGGAAGGAGTTCGATCGTGGGAAGCCATGGCTTCCACTGCAGAAAACTCACAGAATCAAGAACTCAAGGAAGAAGAAAAAGAAACAAGAGATAAGTGGCTAAAATTCCAGTCTGAATTTTATTGCAGTAGTTCCCTCTTTTATAGTCAGGATACAATTACATGTGCTTCGTCATCTTACAATTGCAATTAACTGCTGAGTCATATAACTACCTGCTGACTCATCTAACTCTTTGTTTGATGTCAGGAAGATGGCAGCTGGCAATGAATGGCAACTCAGGAAGATGGCAGCTGGCAATGGCAACTCCTCCTGGCAGCTCCTCCTAGCAGCTGTCTTCACTCTCTGCAACAGCTTGGTCTTCTCCCTGCTGCAACAGTTTATGATATGGGAGCTTATCATTTTTATTTAAAATCTATTGAATCTTTGGTAATTATCAAAATAGTTTTCTAAAATAGGTTAGAACGAATTTAGGGTTCATTTTTGTATCATTCGAACACAATAAGACCAATTTTTGGCGTGAAATTCGAACCCTAGAACGAATTTAGGGTTTATGTTCGTCGTTATGGCCAACAGACGTCGGACACGAGACGGACAGGACTGCAGGCAGTCGGGCAGTCCTTTGAGAAAGTTGGACTGCCAACTGTCCTACAGTCCATTGTAGAAGATGGACTGCCAGTAATTGGGCAGTCCAACATGAAGCAAATACTACCACAATGTTGGCAGTCCAACTCATAATTCTCTGTATGAGAATTTTGATACACATCCATTCAGGACTGCCAGCAAATAGACAGTCCCACATGAAGCAAGGACTGGCACCCTTTTGGCAGTCCAATGTTTTTGACTGAATTTATGAGATATGATATGTTGACTTGGTCTCTGTTTTAATTAGGACTGCCAGCACCCTGACAGTCCTACTTTAGTGTAAGACTGCCAGGGGTGTGGCAGTCCTAATTAAAACTCTCTGTGAGGAGAGTTTGTATTTAAAACTCTCATAACAGAGAGTTTCAATTAGGATTGCCAGGCTCCTGGCAGTCCTATTTGAAACTGTAGCAGCCGAACGACCAAAACGATTTGTCGTGTTCTAGGGTTAGGGTTTCAAGAAATATGTGAGAATTATCATGTTCGAAAAATTCATTCATGAACCCTAAAGTGATTCTAAACCTAATATTTATGTTTATGTTTTCTGATTTTGAGTATGAGTGGAAACATTTTTTGGTAGCTGATCTTAGACAAATTTGATGAAAAATTTGTGCCAAACATGATTGAGACATGAGAATTTTTTTGGGGATAATTCTCGAAAAGAAAGGAAGAAAAATTTGGAAAAAAAAATTGGACTAGGGTTTAATTCTATGACCTAGAAATGTTGGGAGAGAAGAAAAAAGTAGAGGGAGAGAAGAAAAGAGTTGAGGGAGAGAGGAAATGAGTAGAGGGAGAGAGAGAGAAAAAAAAATAGAAAAGTTATCTTTTATACATATTGTTGGGCTGCCCCAAAGTAAAAAAAACTGATGACAAACTTGTAATATTTGCAAACATTTTTGGGATGCCCCCAAGTAAAAAGTGTGGTGCCCTTAGAAAAAACCTTCATTTAGGAGTTCAAATAGGTGTCTATAAAGTACAAGCAACGACGAGTAATTAGAAATAGACATTTGCACGAATGCAGATACATTGTTCATATCTATTCTACTATATAATATCAAAGTTAGATTTTACCGTAAAATTTTTCTTCCAAAAATATCCTTACATATTTATATGGTTATTTTTTTTTATTAAGGACAACTTCGTAATTAAGAAGATTGTCTTTTAGTCTTCTTAAGTTAATTTAAAAAAAATTAAAATACGTGCAAGGCACGTGCATGTATGCTAGTAAAGTCTAATTTCTATTTCAATCCAACAATGAGGATGGGTAGAAAGACAATGAGGATATATGGTCTAAGCAGGGCCGGCCCAGGAGGTTGGGTTATGCTAGCCGTAGATAATTTTGATTGCCCTTTGCCCTTGATTCTAGAAAAAGATATCAAACTTGACTTCAGAAAAAGATATCAAATAAATTATAACAAGCTGAAAGCTATAAAATATTGAACTAATATCACCTCTACAAAAAAATATCTCCAATTCTGACGACAACGTGGACCTCGGATTTCGAGTTCCAATCCTGACTCATGAGCTACTTGAGACCTTTCCAATAGAAACTCAAAATATAGGCCTGGAGGATTTCTAGTTCAACTGACATGGAAGAGTTGGAGTGGACCGTGGATAGAGCTGTCAAGACGGGCCGGCGGGGCGGGCCGGCCCGTAACCCACCAAAACCCACCATTTGGCGGGGCGGGGCGGGCCGACCCACCATTTTGGCGGGCTGGAAAAACTCCAACCCAGCCCAACCCACCGGCGGGCCGCGGGCTAGGCGGGCCGGCCGGCTTAATTTTTTTTGAATTTTTGAATTATTGTTTAGTTTCTTTAAAGGAAAAAAAATCATATATATAATATTTTCTACTCACTCTCATATGCATCAAATTACAATTAAAATACATGAAATATTATAATAGTAGATATTTCTTTAAAACACCTTCATTCATGTAAATAAATGACCAAATTTAATATTTTATATGTCATTACTTGCATTAAATGAGAATTTTTATCATTTATAATACATATCTCATATATGTGCTGAATAAAAAATTAAAATTTTTATAAAAAAATAGATGGCGGGCCAACCCACTTGGCCCGCGGGCTAGCCCACCGCGGGACGGGCTACTAGCGGGCCAGCCCACCTAGGCCCGCCTGTTTGGCGGGTTCCTAAATGCTCGGCCCAACCCACCTTTTTAGCGGGCGGGGCGGGCCGGCCCAACGGGCTTGGCCCATTTTGACAGCTCTAACCGTGGAGGCTCTGTTGGCGGAGATGTGTGGACTAAGGGACCTGGGAGGTTACCCTAACTTGAGGGTTGTCTAAATCCGAAGGCTTGTTGGGCTTACTCCAGGCTCGGCCCTGGGTCTAAGCGTTCGTGATGAGGAACGAACGAAGTGAAAACCTTATGTAGCTAGATATCGGCAGGGCACTGATATCAATTAACAAATATCATACCGATACGGAACTGGTATATACCGGTTCTGTAACAGCCATATGCCCTCTTATAAATATCGGTAGGTCCCACTTGTATACCGGTTGGACGACCGGCGAATAAAAAGGAACCGTTGGAAGAGGGAAGAAGGAAAAGAGAGAGTTTATACACACCTTCACTTTCCCAAAACTTCCCACAAAAACCCTAAAACCCTAATTTTTCATGGCGGCTCCAAACCCTAACCCTCTCCTCCTCATCCTCCCCTACCTCCTCCTCCTCCTCCTCCTCCTCCACTCTCCGGCAGCCTCGCCGGACCTCCATATCGATGCCGGCGATCGGTCCTCCCTCCTCGAGTTCAAATCCCACCTCGCGGACCCAAGAGGAGTCCTCTCGACCTGGCAAGAGTCCGGGTCCGGTTCCGCGCCTGCTAGCACCGCCGCCAACTGGACCGGAGTCACCTGCGACAACGCCACCGGCCGCGTCGTCGGCCTCGACCTCCGCCAATCGGACCTCTCCGGCCCCGTCAGCCTGGTCCTCTGCCGGCTCTCCCTCCTCCAAACCCTAATTCTCTCCGGCAACCGCCTCGCTGGCGCCGTTCCCCCTTGCTTCGGCCGGCTCCGCCGTCTCGAAACCCTAGATCTCCGCAGCAACACTCTCTCCGGACCCATCGGCAACTTCTCGTGGGCTCTCGGTACCATCGATCTCAGCTTCAATTCGTTCTCCGGTGCGATCCCGGAGAACCTGTTCAAGCTGCGGTCTTTGACGCATCTCGACCTGTCGTCCAACTCCTTCGTCGGAGATCTGAAGGATTTCTCCTCCGGGAGCCTCGTTTTCATCAATCTGGCTTCGAATCGGATATCTGGAACCCTCCCCTGCCTCGCGCCGTCGGCGAAGTCGCTAGCCTTCCTCGACCTCGCGAACAATTCGATCGCCGGAGGGCTCCCCACCTGCATTTCCGACTGGCGAGCGCTGACGGTGCTGAACCTCTCGTCGAATAGTCTCATGTACCGAATCTCCCCAAGGCTGAGCTTCTCGGACATGCTCTCGGTCCTCGACCTCAGCTCGAATGCCCTCTCCGGCCCGATTCCGGCGAGGATCGTTGAAGAGCCGGACCGTTCGGGGCTTCTGGTGCTGAACCTGTCGAAGAACCAGCTGTCGGGTGGGATTCCGGTGGAGATCACAGAGTTGAAGAGCTTACAGGGGTTGTTCCTATCGGATAACCAGTTGGCTGGTGATATCCGGTGGAGATTGGGAACTTGAACTACCTCCAGGCACTCGATCTTTCCCATAATTTGCTCTCTGGTTCGATTCCGGTCAGTTTGGCCGGGTGCTTTCAGTTGTGGCAGCTGAAATTGGACCACAACAATCTCTCCGGCACTCTCCAGCCGGAGCTCGACGCTCTCGACAGCTTGAAAATTTTGAACATTGGCAGCAACAGGATATCCGGTGAGGTCCCTCTGCCGTTGGCAGGTTGCAAGTCTCTAGAGATCGCGGACTTTAGTTACAATGACCTCGGTGGAGAGCTCAACGGAGCGATCGTCAAGTGGCAGAATCTACGGCTGTTATCTCTTGCCGGCAATAAGTTTTCCGGGAACCTCCCGGATTGGATCTTCTCCTTTCAGACTCTCCACTCGCTAGACCTTTCAAACAACCACTTTTCTGGGTTTATCCCAGGTGGCAACTTCAATGTGAGCTCCGAGTTCAATGGCGCGACAAATGAGGATTACGGCAACATGCAGCTTGCCGCTGAAGTTCGAGTTATGATGTCAGTAGATCTCTCTGGTAGCCGGCAATTGGAGTTATCGTATGAACTTCATTCGGTGGTGGGAATTGATTTGTCGGTCAATTCACTCCGTGGAGAGATACCGGATGGTCTTATCGGATATTAAAAGGATTAGAGTATCTAAACCTTTCTTCTAATGACTTGGCAGGTCGAATCCCTACGAGTCTGGAGAGGATGGAGAGACTAAGAATGCTGGACTTGTCGCACAATTTGCTTACAGGAGAAGTGCCAAGGGGAATATCAGTGATGCGAGATTTGGAATTACTAAATCTTTCATACAACAGCTTGTCGGGGCCGCTGCCAAAGAGGGATGGAATGCAGAAGTTTCCAGGGGCATTTGCGGGCAACCCAGGGCTGTGCATGGAGAATAGCGGGGTGGACTGCGAAGGGATGGGAAGATTGCCATCGAGGGAGGGACAAGAGGATGATGTTGGAGAAGAGGGCTGGATATCGGTCAAAGCGTTTTGGATAAGTGCCGTATCAAGCTTTTACGTGTCAGTTTTGGGACTTTTGTGCTTGGGCAGTGTGAGGAGCTACGTCTTCCAGGCATTGAATCCAGAATCTGACCCATTGGAAAACAGATGAGTGTTGCCTTCTTGTAGGTTGGGCTTGGGTAAGCTGACAAAGGATGAACGCCGGATGAGCTTGGGCTAGTGTGCTTGAGAGGCCATTAGCCATTAGGTGGCCTCAGTGGTACGTGAGAGGTGCATTTTTTTGTGGAATGGCAAAAGCTGAGGGACACCATGATCGGATACACGGAAGAGAGACATGATGTTTGCAGATCATGTGTTGGTTAACAGATCAAGCTTGAATTGGTGTTTCTAAGATGGTTACAGTTTTGGTGATGAGGAAGAAGGTGATTGAAGCTACCTGAAGTATTGACAAGAGTTATTAGATATTGCATTTCTTTGCAGTTTGATTTGATTTTCTTAATTTTGGTTCCAAGAGAAGAGAAAATGGATAATTTGACGAGAGTGCCAGAATCTTATGCTACCAGTAGCCAGTAGTAGAAGGAATGGTCGGTAAAACATGGTTTGCAGGCACTTTTGGACTTGTGAAGGGTGCATGTGCTACCAGAGTACGAATATGACCAGATCATCATCTACTCCATAGGTATTACATGCACTAAATCCTCCATTTCCAGTATTATTACAACGCATTATATTGTACATGCCTTTAACTGGTTAACATTT
>JANAVB010020922.1:0-23851 GCA_029216955.1 Iris pallida | reverse complement strand
TCGATTTATAGAGTTCTAGAAATAACTGTTTTAGCAGTTATTCTGATGTGCGCGAGGTTGAACTGTGCCACTTTGGGTTGCGCCAACCTTAAGTTGCTCCAACTTCTATTTAGTTGCACAAACATGTACTAACTGTATTTAGACGCGTGGCATCATATGATTGAAATGCGCATGATCGTGTACAGAGTAGTAGACACATTTTGAGAGATTAGTGGCATGTGCGCCATGTCATCCTGCTTTAGAACGTAAGTTGTCTCAACTTTATCAGGTTACGCGAGCTTCAGTCAGCGAGTCAAACTGCGCTTGATTGGGTTGCGCCTAGGCGCAACTCAGTGCATAGGCACGTAGCAGCATTTGAATGTATGAGAAGAATTTGTTCAGATTGCGCCTAGGCTCAACTTGTAGAGTGCGGAACAGCTGTCATCAAATCGTCTCGAGCGCCACGCTTTACGGGATTCGAAGAGATTTTTTTTGTTTATCGTGCTGTCAGTTGTCAGTGCTGTCAGGCAATGATAGCAATTATTGTCAGGCGCCACATAGACTTTGGCATAATATGATTGGGCACAATCTGATATATAGTGTAACCTGATTAGTGGCGCAGTTTGATCTCTGAGCTTCATAACAGTAGCACAACCTGATTTTTAGAGCGCAACTTGATTGCTGAGTAGTAAAAACATGGCACAACTTAATTTTTAGGCTCTATATCGATGAGTCCAAGAAAGTTGCATGCGCTCAACTTCTACTGCGATTGAACGTGCACGAATGGTGGGCCGTACAAAAGCGAGCGATCAGACGCGACGACGAGACAGCGACAATCTCTTGGACCACCTTCCAAAAGGTGTTCGAGATCGAGTGCCTCCCTGCAGCCGTTCGACAAGACAAAGAAAATGAATTTATGCAGCTGAAATAAGGAAACAAGACGGTGAGGCAGTACGCAGCAGAATTTAATAAGTTCCAAATTTGCTGGAGCATTCTTGCCAACAATGGAGAGTCGTGCTCGATGGTTCGAAGTGGGACTGCAGCCCTTTATCTCTGTTCATGTGTCAGTTCCCGAATACAAGACAATGGGCGAGTCCATGAATCACGCTCTCCACCTTGAACGCCAATATCCCCCAGATGCTGCCGGCGCTGTCCATACATACCATCACAAACGCCCTAGCCACGTGGGAGGAAACAATATGACCAAGCGTCCAAACAATAGGCAACAAGGGATATCAAGGGTAATCCATGGCCTTACTGCATCCGTTGTCGCCAGTCCGGTCACACTATCATCGATTGCCGGATACTAGAAGATGGATGCTGGTACTGTGGTAAAATGGGCCACATTCGTGCTAATTGTCTGACCAGAAGGCTGAACCCAATGGCGCCCCAACAGCAGCAATATCGTCCAGGGAACCAGGGTCCAGCGACTCGAGCCCATCAACCCGCACCGCAAAATGGCCAAGATCGTCGCCCCAATGCCCAGGGCCACATTTACGCCATGACTCGAGATAAAGTGCTTGCATCAGATACAGTAGTATCAGGTATACTAAATTTTAATAATGTGCCTACTCGTGTGTTATTTGATTCAGGCGCTTCATATAGTTTTATATCGGCGGACTTTGCCGTCGAGCACAAATTTCTTATAATATTATTAGATCTCGACCTTAGCGTAAGTACACCTTAGGGCACACCACTACTCACAAATTTAGCATGCGGCGACGGGATTATCTGTATTGGGGGTCAAAAGATCGGTCTTAATGCGATAGTTCTAGATATGAAGGACTTCGACGTCATACTGGGTATAGATTGGCTTGGTCCTTGCAACGCCACCATTGACTGTGTAGGAAAGAAGGTCACCTTTCGCATACCTGGAGTGCCCGAATTCTGATACTCATGTGGTGAAGCATTGTCGACGTGTATGGTAATTTCGACAATTTCGGCTCGGAGGATGCTGCATTCAGGATGTGAAGGCTACTTGACGTCTGTTCGAGACATGTGACTGGATGGTGCAAACGTAGGTCAGGTCGACATTGTGGCAGAATTCCCAGACGTATTCCCGGACGAGCTACCTAGAATGCCACCCGATCGAAAAATCAGATTCACCATCGATACATTCTCCGACACCCGACCGATCTCAAAAGCTTCGTACAGAATGGCCCCGACAGAACTAAAAGAGCACAAGATTCAGCTGCAAGAGTTACTCGATAAGGGATTCATCCGTCCAAGTGTCTCGTCATATGCTGCGCCTGTGCTATTTATCAAAAAAAGGATGGATCGATGCGACTCTGCATCGACTATTGTGAATTGAATAAGGCCACCGTCTGGAACAAATATTCTCTGCCCTGCATCGACAATTTGTTTGATCAACTCCAAGGTGCCACGGTATTTTTGAAGATTAATCTTTGATCGGGTTATCACCAGCTCAAAGTCAAGCCAGAGGACGTGCCAAAGTCTGCCTTCCGCACTCGTAACGGCCACTACGAGTTCTTGGTGATGCCATTTGGCCTGACAAATGCTCCTGTCGTCTTCATGGATCTAATAAATCGGGTGTTCCATCTATTTGTCGACAAATTCGTAGTAGTCTTCATAGACGACATTCTTGTCTACTCGAAGGATCGGACGCAACACGCAGAACATCTGTGGACTGTACTCCAGACCCTCCGAGAAAATCAGTTGTATGCGAAGAGGAGCAAATGCGAATTCTGGCTGAACAGCGTCTCATTTTTCGGGCACGTCATCTCCGTCGCGGGCATCTCAGTCGATACGAAGAAAGTCGAGACAGTTGTTGATTGGAAACGGCCCGCATCGGTTAGCGAAATTCGAAGCTTCCTTGGCTTGGCGGGATACTACCGACGCTTCGAGAAGGACTTTGCGATGATTGCATCGCCGTTGACTCACCTCACCCAAAAAGGAGTCGCATTCGAGTGGTCAGACGACTGTGAAGCTTCCTTCCAGGAGCTCAAACAATGGCTCATTTCGATCCCGATACTTGCTTTTCTTGAAGGGACTGAGGGATTTCAAATCTTCAGCGATGCTTCTGGCCAGGGCTTGGGGGGTGTGCTCATGCAGCAGGACAAGGTGATATCTTTTGCTTCCCGACAGTTGAAGCCGCACAAGAAGAACTACCCCACGGACGACCTAGAACTATCGGCGATTGTGTTCGCGTTGAAGCTGTGGCGTTAGTATCTTTATGGCGTGGTGTGCATGATTTATACGGACCACAAAAGCCTCAAGTATCTCTTCACCCAGAAGGAACTACATTTGCGACAGAGACGATGGCTTGAACTGATCAAAGACTACGACTTATTAATCGACTATACGCCGGGTAAAGGAAATATTGTAGCGGATGTGCTGAGCCGGAAGTACTTAGCTTCATTATGCATCAACAGTCGGCTGCTGCGTGACTTGGAAGGGATGGGCATTGAACTCCGAGTTCGTTTCAGAGACGTAAAACTGGTGCAACTGCGGCTAGAACCGAGCCTATTGGAGAAAATCAAGTCTGCTCAGAAGGATGACCCATACCTGGAGAAGATACGGAAGCTGATATCGACAGGAAAAGCATCTGACTTTGCAGAGGACGAGTCGGGAGTGTTGCGAGTGAAGGGTCGGCTATGCGTTTCGGATGACGCAAAACTTAGAAAGGAGATAATGTCGGAGGCGCATTATGTAAAATATTCCATACATCCTGGTAGCACCAAGATGTATAAGGACCTCCGTATTGTCTTTTGGTGGCACGGCATGAAGAGGGACGTAGCGCTCTTTGTGTCGAAGTGTATGGCCTGTCAGCAAGTTAAAGTCGAGCACCAGCGACCGGGTGGGGGAGATGCAGAACCTTGCCATTCCAAAGTGGAAGTGGGATCATGTCACTATGGACTTTGTTATTGGCTTTCCGAGGACGCCGCGGGAAAACAACGTCATCGATCGACTAACCAAGTCAGCGCACTTCATAGCCATTAAAGTTGCTTGGAGCATCGACCGCCTTGCTCAGATATACCTTGATAAAATAGTTCGACTGCACGGGGTGCCAGTATCTATCGTCTCGGATCGGGATGGATGGTTCATGGCACGCTTCTGGAGTAGTCTTCACTCAGTATTGGGGACCAAGTTGAAGTTTAGCTCAGCTTATCATCCTCAGACTGACGGCCAAACAGAGCGGGTGAACCAGATTCTCGATGACATGTTACGACTCTGTACGATCGACTTGAAGTCAAGCTTGGACGTTCATCTGCCGTTGGCCGAGTTTGCATACAACAACAGCTATCATTCCAGCATCCAAATGGCGTCGTATGAAGCCTTGTACGGCCGGAAGTGCAGATCGCCTATTTGCTGGGATGAAGTCGGGGAACGGCAGATACTTGGCCCGAAACTGGTGGAGCAGGCTGTACAGAAGGTCAAGATTATACGGGAGAGATTAAAGATAGCACAAAGTCGACAAAAGAGTTATGCCGACATACACCGACGCCCCCTCGAGTTCTCGAAAGACGACCATGTATTCCTAAAAGTGACACCCATGCGTGGAGTTACCAGATTCGGCACGAAAGGGAAGTCGAGCCCAAGATTTGTTGGCTCGTTCAAAATATTGAAGCGAGTCGCCCCAGTAGCTTACCAAATTGCCTTGCCGCCTACATTGTCGGAGGTACACAACGTCTTTCACGTCTCACAGTTGCAGAAGTATGTGCACGATCCGAGCCATGAGGTAGATTTGGTTCAGCTGGATCTGAAGGCGGACTTGTCATATGTCGAAGAGCCTGTGCAACTCTTGGAGCGCAAAGATAAACTTCTCCGCAACCGTGCCATTCCTTCCGTCTGCGTCCTCTGGAGAAACCATTCGGTCGAGGAGTCGACGTGGGAGCTTGAATCAGAAATGAAGGAGAAATTTTCTTCATTGTTCTCGTAGAGGTAGGTTCTATTCTTAAGTTTCAAGGACGAAATTTTTTCTTAGTTGATTATGGTGTAGTGCCCCGTCCCTACATCATGCCCCATTCTCCGTCCACGGGGTGCGCGAGAATGGAATACTGTCGCCATCGATTCGGTCGGGACCGATAGGTCGGGATCGATCGAATCGGTCGAACGGGAATTGTTCAATTAAGATCCATTCCCCATTATGGAATGGCTTCTTCGGAACCAAGTCCCATATTCAGCGGGTTGTGCCTCAAGGATTGACTCTGCGGCTGAGTCGGGAGAGACCCCCCGTTGCTCTGTTTTTTACGCCGCTTGCGTTGGTTTTGGCTTTGGTTTTCTGAATGCGTTTTCATGAATGTTTTTGATGGTTTTCTTGGCTTGCATTTCGAACTCACATTTTCTATCAAGCTTCTTAAATAATACAGTATTCTAATATGTTGCTTGTGCGATTTTTGGTAATCGCGTAGGCGACGTCTAGCGCGACCAATAAGTTCTCTCGCCTGAAGCAAACTCAAGGTGAGTGGCTGACCTCCTTCTCTTCGACCCTCTATTTCCAAATGAGAACTCGGGTAACTGTATCAATTGAATGATTCATTTAGAAAACACAAGTCTTATGTTCTATAAAAGAAAAGATAAGATTCTAGAAAAGAGAGAGAATTAATTCAGGTCTGAAAAACCAAGTGAATGAATCGATTATAAAACTAGCCCCAACGATACCCTAAAATATACCTTGTTAACATAACACGGTTATGGACAACTTGTCGACAAGGGCGATGGTTTCCTCGAGCGGCAACCCGAGGCCACGGGACCGACTCGGCCTAGGAAGAAACAGGTTATAGCCGAGCTGGGTATGAAGCAACCGATAATACGGGGCTTGCATCGGAGCTTGCTACTTGCGTTGCAAGGGTCCCGTTTACCAGGCTATGTCCAGGATGGCTAGTTAATGCCAGTGACCTCCACACTATACACTTGATATAAATTGTTATCAACTAACAGGGAAAATAATGGTAAGTTTTATGTTACACGGCGCACTCTGCCGAGGAAAATTCTGGTGTAACTTACTTAGTTTATGTTTCGCCAAATGCTTCGTATGAAAATAACTAGGATGGCTAGAAGATCACTAAAAGCAAGTTGTATGATTTTTATCTAAATTCTTGAACCAAATGAGAGCCTGAAAATTAATTAGCCAAATTGTACTGATCCTCGCTCCCTCTACAGGTGCAATAAATCGGAAGGAGTGTGCCGCGTGAAGGGAGGCAACGCTCGTGTGTTTTGAAGCTTCGTCTGTGCGGTCGAAGCCTAGATCCAATCTCTTTTGAAGACTCCATTGTTGAAGACCAAGAAGACGGATGGAGCGACTTCCCACCATCCCAGGTGGTTTTGTAAAGCTGATGATCAACCGATGAAATGTATGGAACGGCTATCTCATCGACGTTTGTTTTATAATGGAGTCAGTTTGTAAAAAATCCGTACGGTGCCTTTGTATCGAGTCTGTAAAATAATGTTCATTATCAATAAAGCTTAAGTTTCCTTCTTTATAATGTGTGTTCAATTTACTCTGCGCATTCTCTTGTTGTTGTGTTTCGGATAACCTTATGACTATGCCTTGTGCGATCGCAATTTAGGTTCGCACGGCATCACGCCCGGGGGACGACTATCGATTCTACGGAATCGGACGTGACACAAGCCACCGACTTATTTCAGAGGATCATGGCTGTTCATTGGTAATGGCCGGCGACCTATCCTCCGCCTATAAATAGACCACGTTGCCTCCTCTTTCTTTGCCATTCTTCACTGCGGCAATGCCCTGTCAGATTTATCACTGACTCTTCCTTCTTCCTCTGCTTCCTGATCCTCTGTGTGTTCGAGCGGCCATGGAAACCATCGAGCTGATTTTGTGGGCATCCTCGACTCTTCCTCGGTGATGACCGGTGGTGGCACAACTACATCTTCCTAGATGCAGCGATCATGGCGGTTATTCCCTTTGTCGGTACCGCCAACGCAGAGCTCACCCTCTTCTTCCCAGAGCAGAGCGTAAGTCGATGTTCCTTTGATTATCATTCATCGATCGATTGTTTGCTAGATCTTGATCCTTTTCCGCCATGGATTGGTCATCTTGTGGTTGATGTAGTGATTCCTATTCGATCGATGCAGCGATCGAACTATGTGGCCTTAGTGAGACTCCGGCAGACGTCTACATGAATTTCCTAGGTTCTGTAGACACGAATCCATTGCAGAGACTAGACAGATCGAGTTCGATTGAGTAAGTTTCATAATCATAGCCTTAATTTATTCTTGAAGTTCTATGAATTCAGATCAAGTAAAGAAACTGCTATAATCCCTCTTTCTGCCTCTGCATGGGTAGTATTCAACGAAATGTTAACTAGGGATTGGAGTCTTTGACATGTGCAGACGTCTTCAAATCCAACTCTTATGAACAAGTTCTTTTGTGGAGGACACGTTTTGTGTCTGTATGTTATATTGGGATACGAAGGAACCACTGTATAGATTGACTATATTTGGTACCAAGATTTGGAGGGAACACTTGTAGGTTTATTTCTGAAATACTCTGTATTATGATTCCAGGGGGAAGACCGTAGATAATAGGGTCAGTTTGTGTATGTTTGTTATGATCTGTCGGTGTAATTGGAGTATCAGTGACCGTTAGGCTGGAGTTGGAATGTTGGGCTTGATTGGTTGTTGGGATGACTGTTGACCGAGTAGGAGGGATTACGTTGATTGCAGGTTGAGCCTTCAGTTGAAGATTATTAGCTTTAATGTGTGAGTGAATGTGCAACGGTTCATTTTTGGGCTGCGGTTGTGGGCCAGGAGGATTTAAATGGCTACTGGACTAAATTAAGTCTTGGGCCATTTCGGTGGTAGGTTGTTTGGTCTACTGTTTTGAACAGGTGTTCTTGGGGTTAAGGCATGGTTCGGTTGGGCTCTTAAGGCCAAAAATAATTTTAAGGTTATTAGTAACTGGATCAAGATGGGGTGTATTAACTATAGTAACCTAATAAGAATACTTATGGCTTGGTTTAGCCTTTCTATTAGAATAGATTAAGAGATTAATAAGGGAGGTGCTATTTGGACAGTAGGAATAAGTAGAGACATAGTAAATTCTCTAATTATACTTTCATATTCCTAGGTAACCTAGAGACATTGACAAATACCGGGAAGAAGGCAAGTATATGTACTCGATTTTACTGCCATTGCGTACATGAGCACACACACATTTGTCATCTTGTTACTTGTTTCACTAGCGTTACCTGCTTCACTTGATTGCATGATTTTCGTGTCGGGTGGGAGACATTCTAAACATGTGATAGACTAATATTGGACAACTCATACCTAATAGCATATTTTATATGCATGATGTCCATTACATGCATGATTGATAGCAATGTCATCATACATGCCTGATATTGTGTGACTGATAGCATTGTCGTCAGACGTGACTGATAGGATTGTCGTTGGACATGCCTGATTATTGCGTGACTGATAGCATTGTCGTTAGACATGCCTGATTATTGCATGACTGATAGCATTGTCATTAGACATGCCTGATTCTTACATGACTGATAGTATATTATTTATTTAATATGCCTGATATATATTATTCCCCACATGTTGATGATATCCAATTGCATATGTTCATGTAGCTAATACATGTTCTGTTATTTCTTATGCTTATCTGCCTTTCAGTTTCTCTGGATTTACAAGTTCCTTGATATCCTGCTGGTAAGCATTATTGAGTTATATTGTGCTTTGTTCCTTTCCTGACTGGATCGTTGATTACAGGTGAGATTAATTCCTTAGATTATTATGGCCAGCAGGGAGACCTAACAGCGGAGCTCACTCGGGAGATGTAGATTCATGTATAGGATGACTGGATGAATTGTTACTGACTATATGTTATTGATTAGATAGTCTTCATATTCTTATCGGCTTTGTACCCGGATATTTGTCACGATCCGCTCCCGCATAATCGGACACGAGTCGGACACGCCCAGCCTTCATTGTTAGACACAATAAAGTAAACTGTACCAAGCTAGGAAAAATCTAACCAGATAAACATGAATGTATACAATCACAGCATCTATAAAACGTTTCCAGAATGATCACCATAATCCACAAATCAGTATATCAAAATTGTACTAGTCATCAGGAATGAAATGTACAATTTCTAGGAGTAAAGCTAAACAGTTTAAACCTGAAACCTCAAGCTAAGTCATGTCTCCATCCTGCTCAACTAATATCCTGGGCTCTGGCCCATAGGGTAGAACAATATCCTGCAAGCACCTGCAATATATCCTAGTCAGGAGCGGAGCTAAGTATATCCAAGGAAATGAACATGAACATCATGGTATGAACAAAAAACAGAAAATATATATATAAAGTACGAGAAATGAGACAAGACATGAAACTGAGTAGAAAATACTGAAAGTAAAACAGGGAACATGATAAGAGTCCTGAACATGAAATACAACCTGAACATGAAGTACAACCTGAACATGAAATACAACCATGAATCCTGAAATACAACCTGAATCCTGACATGTGCAATATTGAAATACATCCAGATTGTGTGATCGGCTTGGGTAGATTCAATGAACATGAAATGGTACGGCTTTGGTCCCGCGTGCACGATGCGGGACCTAAGCTATTCACATAAATAGTAACAGGGTTTGATCACACAACTGTAGTATTTCCCCTCCGAGATACAAGTAATCCATGAAACATGAAACCAGACAATACCGTGATACATCGTGTCAACAAGGAGATACAGGAATGAATATGCAAGACATGAGAAAATGAACAAATCCGAGGAGTATACTTGCCTTGCTCAGGGTGATCAAGTATGGGATAAAAAGCCGAGAATCCTCCTGTTTAGTGATTTACAAGTAATTAATAAACTAAACATAGCTATTTAGCTAAAATTCACTTTATAATCTAGTTATCTAAAATGAGACTAGTCTATCTTGAAAAGTGATATTTCTAACAACATAAGTCTAGCTTACTAGA
This sequence comes from Iris pallida, assembly GCA_029216955.1. Lineage (NCBI taxonomy): Eukaryota > Viridiplantae > Streptophyta > Magnoliopsida > Asparagales > Iridaceae > Iris > Iris pallida. Next base: position 13,942 of record JANAVB010020922.1, on the reverse strand, counting down.
ATCCAATTATGGAACATACATAACTATACTAATTGGGATCACAAATATATATATACTACACAAAGGTATCAAGTGTCATTGTATTGCATCTCAAGCTTGCAAGGCAAGGTCCCCTGAACCATAGTCCAGTCCAAGCCATATTTATTCAAAATATTAACATGTGAACCATATCAGTCCAAAGTGAAAGTTTTATCCTGCCTAGACTTCTGTACTTGCTATTAATCTTCCACTCTAGGATAACTATTCCCTGGAACTAAGTTAGTCTACTAAAATTAGTCCTACCTCAATCTACTTATCAGCTCAATACACAGTGAAAATATATTCAGTCCTGCAGATCATTGGAACCATCTCAGTCCTAGGCAAGACTTGAACATTCAGTCCTAACAGGCTGAACCAGTCATCTCAGTTATCAGTTCAAATCAGTCCTCCACCAATTCCCAGTTTGGTTAGGGACACCTATCAACCTTAACCATTACTAGTGCTACTCAAACTTTCAAGGCATGGCACAGTTCCTATCGGGTATTTCAGTTCATCTAAGTCTAGGTGAGAGACAATCCAAAGCTGATATCATCCAATCTAGAGTATGAATAATCTGAACATCCTACAATACAGATTTCTGTGATTTGGTTCCAATTATACAAAACCATTAATCTCTCACTTACATAGGACATGGGACAGGACATTAAAGTCATAGGACTTAATGTTCAGTCAGTCCTAAAAATAATTCAACTAGTTCTAAGGTCCAAAATCTGTGATACGAATTCCCTGGTTTCCGAAAAACAGGCTGAGATTAATTCAGTCCAAACAGGATATGTATCCAATTATTCAGTTAAATAAAAAATAGAACCAAACTCAGGACTAAGCCAAAATCAGAGAAACTGAGTGTAAAGTTACTGCTAACAAAACTAATTTAAGTCTTAATTATCAATCCTGAATCAACATTATACCATAGCCTAACTAATAAGAAGTTAATCAGTCTTCAATGCTGATATACACCAGTCCAAACCATATTTTTCAGTTTACTGAGACAATCTCAGTCTCAGAACACTATCACCATTCAGTCTTCACCTAGATATCTGTACCATTCTAATGCCCATATTTAATCATCAATTCAACCTCATTAAAATCCCACTCCATCTTAGGAAACCTGACAATGAAACTCATTCTCTGTTACTCCTAATCCCAGCTCCCCGAGGTCTGATACATCACAGTCCTGAATCATGATTTAACACAAACCTGGAAGCAAACTGACAGTCCAATTCCTAGGTAGAATTTGGTACTAATAGGGCTGATCAAATTAGTCCTGGTCACTCTATGCAAGAACTCTCAGTCTGCACATGTCGGTTTCAGGTTTATTAGACTGAACCAAACAGTTATAGGAATCTCAGGTTCATCATCTGGACCAAGACAGTGATACCTAAAGTGAAACTGCCACAACCTAATTAAATTCAAATCAAAGTACTCTAAATTCCTGATATCAAATCGATTATTTCAGACTTGCTTGTTCAAGTCTCCAACTGAACAGAGGTATATATTTCCCTGGTATCATCCTTCATTAACCTATCTTTCATTAAAACAACTCTAAACAAGATATCCCAAGCTCAACAGTAATTAATACATAAGTAATATGAGGCCAAGAAATAAGAGTTCAACTAATACTCTCGAATGCAATCTTCTCAATCAAAATGATTTATCAGCATTACCTGTCCTGAACTAGTATCAGAAATATGAATTTAAGATACAACATAACCTCATCTAATGATCATTGCATCTCAAGAATTCAAGATATCAACATGCTTCCTTTGCAGTCGAACTAAATTGTCATCCAGGATCATATAGAAATTAAGAATTCCCAAAATCATTAATCATTCAAGCTATCAGAACAACTTCCCAGTAAGGCATAAACAAAGAAGTCTACCATAGTTTGTTCTTAGCCTATTAATACTATGTGATACATTGTGTATCTCACAAAATCTGATCTAAATCTGAATTCATAAAAATTAGAGTTACCTTGAAAAATCTGATTGATGCTATAGGCAAGAATTTCCTTCAAAAGTCTGGAGTCTGGACAAAAGTTACCCCCAACTAATTCACAAAACTCTGGTATGAATATGATAAAGAAGGTTTTAAAAGCAACTCAAGAACTCAAGGATAAATTCAATATTCAACAAACAATCTAATTCTAAATATGGCCATATACTTCAATACTTACAACCTTGATGATTCAGAAGATCGAATTGGTGGTTATGATGGAATAAATGGCTTCGACAGAAATGTAGGCTCTCTCCGTAAAGAAGATCAATCAACGTTCCTAGTCAGTCAGATCCCCAAATTAAACAGAGGATAATTCGAAATTTTAGATCTACGATGTAATTAATGGATTCTTCACCTGTATCGTCACTGCCAACACGCTGAGAGGGAGAAAAAATCGAAGATCACCCATGCGTCGTCAGCCGGAGTAGCACCCGTCGTTGTCGATGTAGGATCTAAGTCGTTGTGGGAAAGTAGCACCATCAAAGCCATGGTCATCCCTCAGAGAATTGAATTGAAATTTCAGAGGTTGGAGAATAAAATTTGGGAAGCAGAGCTTGCTCAAAAATTGAAAAATAAAATGGAGAAGAAGGAGATTATATAAAGTCGGCTGGGATTTGTGGCATAGGGATGAGGCTAACAATGGCAGGAAAAGCTACTACTCTCCCTGACAAATCAGTTAGGGAAGGAGGAGGAGAGTTTGTTGGGAAAATTTTGAATAATACAGCAATGCTCTCCTCCCCTCAACGAAATGTAACACAAATTGGTTTAGAGAGGTCCAATGATGGACTGGACTCTCCTCTTCAACAATTATGTACTCTCAAAGGTTTAAAAGAAGTCACTGGTGAGTTGGGCAGAGAAGCCCAAACAGAAATTGATTTAAAACCTAGTACAACTTAAAGGTTTAATTATTCAATAAATTCCCCTTGAAGTTATTAGCTAAAAAAATATTAGCAGAAATAAAATAAAAAATCTGGAAAGTAGGCTTACAAATCTTCCTCCCTAAAAAAATTTCGTCCTCGAAATTCCAAAGAGTACGGCACGATATATGAATAACATGAAATTCAAAATCAATTAGATGTATGTGTAAATACGCTCAATGACTAGACACAAAATTATAAAGATTTGAATTGACTTGTCATAATAAAGGGTAAAAGGCACGATAGATTATGACCAAAATTGGTCAGACACGAAATGAAACAATGTTTAATAAGACCAAGTATGATAATTTCATACAGGGAGTTGAAATATTATGATCTAACAATGATCGAGAATCAATTAGGCACGAGATGGGATGAGGTTTTTAACCATGACTTAGAGGCGTAAAACCACGAAGGTACGATTTTTAAAGCACGGTCAACTCGAAGTTTGCACAATTAGCTGGAACATAATAGACAAGTCACGGTTGGATAGGCATGATTGAAATGAAATTTAGATAACATGATCGAAATATAAGTATGATGAGAAAAATCGGTTGAACGGAGTCAAAATCTAGCAAGATATATATATTGTGAAAATCAATGACCCAACGATAAAATGCAAAAAGGAAATTGCAAGGGTTGATTTGAGAAAGCGCATGGAAACACCCAGGAGGTATTGGTAAAAGTGTAAGGATTTGTTATTCACGAAAAGTCAATAATTATAGGAAAAAGGGACAGTCTCCGTGGTATCCAAGGACATATAGGTATTCGAAATCACTTTGCTTAGAATCCCTACCCCGCCAATATGTATCTGACTGTTGTGGACTTTCGGCTCTGTGACTCAAATAACAATATGCCTCCGAATATTCTGTCAACCTTATCCATTTTCCAACAATCATTAACGAAACAACGCAAGAGATCAAGATATGAAGAATATGACAAAGTCTCGACAATATTCAAAAATCTATGAGTGTCTGAAATCACTTCAACTTAGAGTTGCTGCATCGCCAGTACGCTGTTGGCTGCAGTGAATCCTCAGTATCCGTAGTCCAGATAATGACTGCAGCGAGCAACTGCCACGCCCCAGTAGATCATCGAATAGTCTTTCATCTTTATCCATTAGAATTACAAAACAGTTTCAAAGAATTCAAAATGGTTTCCAATAGTCCAAGTTACGATAAAAGGTGAAGTTATATGTCCTTTAGAAAATAAGGAATTTTACTAGGTGCCAAGAAGCAACAAAGGACTCAACAATGAGTAATGGGTACTAAAAGGACAAACAAGGAGATTTTAAGTCTTGAACAGGGAACGAAGTTTCGAATAGTAACCAAAATTTCAATGAAATCTGGAATGATAACAAGATTCGGTATAGGGCACATAATCTCGAATAAGTAACAAAGTCACGAAGGTTGTATAGAAGCATGGTACCAGATAGAAGGCAAAGTCTCGAAATAAGGACAAAAAATCTTGTACATGGATCAATGTATAACAAAATCTCGAACAACAACGAAGTCTCGAACAATACCTCGAATGAAAATTTTCAATAGGAAACAAGCTTAGATACAAAATCAGACATCAACAAAGTCACAAATAGGATACAAAATCTTGAATTTAAATTTTGAATAAGAAACAAGTTTATGAAGAGTGAATGGCGGAATATCAATCGACGATTAGGATACAAGGTTCTGAATCATTAATATGGAACAAACAAATTCTTAAATAAGGTTAAAACGAAATCGCGAATAGAGATCAATCTCGAACAGAAAATAAGTCATGAATAGGAAAATTTTAAATAGAAGCCAAAAGCAAAGCCATAAATAATGAATATAAAACAGGGTATTAAATAGTGGATTCCAAACAATTATCGAATTGTGGATCTGGAACAAATTTACCGAATAGGAAACAATATCTCGAAATAAATTTCGACATCAACCAAGGTTTCAAACAAGAAGTTTCAAGAAATAATCTAGGTGCTTCAAGGAATTAAGGGGAGGCTGGATTGCGAATTAAGATACATGGTTTTCCCCAACCATGCAAGAGAAATCTTCTGTCTTCAGTCTGTCTTCAGTATTCCTCCGGGACTGGAATCTCTTCAACGTCTTCAGCTGTCCTGACGTAGACTAGTCCCTGCGGTAATGCTCCATGTAATTACGAAATTTGGAGAGGTGGGTCCCCTTGCTGTAGTCCTGATGCTCCTCGTGCTTGTCCTTGGGCAGTGTGATCAACGGTCTCTGGGCAATCCTTGACTTGATGGAAAGGTGATCCGTAGTACAAGCATAGCCTCCGTCTTTTGTGACACTCTTTATAGTGGTGTCCTGAGAGATGGCAGAACTACAAATGATCGTCGACTGGATCTGAATCTGAATCTCCCGCTAAGGTAACGGGAGTGCCAGAACTCTGACAGAAATATACGGCAGCTGGTGTGCTAGCTGCTGAGATCTTGATGCTCCTCGATCATTGTGATCCACGACTTACTGGCAATCCTACATTCGGTGAATGTGGGCCTAAATCTGCCTCTGATGATGCGACTGATGATGTGACTGAAGAAACACCATCTGAGTGTTGCGATGCTTGAACTATCTGAAATCAGAAAACTGTTAAAATGTCCTAATCTTAAAACAACAAGTGTTTATTGATATCAATATACCTGACATACCTGATATACCCTTATTCTCGATTTTTCCTATGCAGTGATCAAGTTTCCCTAGTGCAAATCAAGTTCTCCAATAGTACTCTAATACCTAGGTACCATTAGGATAAACCTGCATGGGCCACCACTAAAAATATGTCACGACCCGCTCCCGAATAATCGGACACGAGTCAGGCATGCCCAACCTTCATTGTTAGACACAATGAAGTAAGCTGTACCAAGCTAGGGAAAATCTAATCAGATAAACATGAATGTATACAATCACAGCATCTATAAAACGTTTCCAGAATGATCACCATAATCCACAAATTAGTATATCAAAATTGTACTAGTCATCAGAAATGAAATGTACAATTTCTAAGAGTAAAGCTAAACAGTCTAAACCTGAAACCTCAAGCTAAGTCATGTCTCCATCCTGCTCAGCTAATATCCTGGGATCTGGCCCATAGGCTATAACAATATCCTGCAAGCACCTGCAACATATCCTAGTCAGGAGCAGAGCTAAGTATATCCAAGGAAATGAACATGAACATCATAGTATGAACAAGAAACAGGAAATATATATAAAGTACGAGAAATGAGACAAGACATGAAACTGAGTAGGAAATACTGAAAGTAAAACAGGGAACATGATAAGAGTCCTGAACATGAAATACAATGTAAGCCCCAAAATTTCAAAATAATATTTTAATAATATTAAATAGGATTTATGTGTTTAAAATAAATTTATATAATTATTAGGAATTTTTCTAGAATTTTTAAATAATTTTTAAATAGTTTTTAAAACAAAATATATCATTTTATAATAAACTGAATTATTTTAATATCGTTTTGTAATATTTAAATTGTTTTAATATCATTATATAATTGTCAAATTGTTATTATAGCAGTTTACAAATTAGTGAATTGTTTTAATTGTGTTTTGCAAATTCATTTTTTACATTAGTTAAGGGGAGGGACCAAATTTTATTTCCTAAAAATCTAGGGACCTAACTGCTAAACCGCCATCACCCACCCCTGACGATCGGCCAGCTGCTACGACGACCACCGACTCCACCCGCCTTTCCCGGCCGACCCAGACCCTAACACCGACCTCATTTCCCCTATAAATACCCCCCAGGCCTAAACCCTAACCCTAGACTAATTTTCGACCACCTCGACCACCGTCTCCTCCATTTTTCTACGCCTGAACCCTAACTCCGGCGACTACTACAGCGCCACCTCCCCAGCCATTTACACCACCCACAACCACCACCACCAAGTTCGTCGAGGCCAGCCGAGTGCAGCGCCACTCGAGCGCCGCGACCACGACGCCTCTAGCCGCCAGGAGCCCTTCAATTTCGAACCCAAGTGACCGGACACGTAAGTAACAGCTTTAAAACTGTGGCGTACGTGTCTCGTACTCACCTATGTGACTCGCCAGGACACGCGCAACGCGATGGTGAGTTTGGACACGACAAATTCGACCCGTACATGTCGTACATGACCAAGACACGGGGACTCAGCCGTTCTTCGTGTCCCAAACAGTCAGGACACGAAGTTTGGCTATCGGGTTTAAAACCCGTTAACTTAAAACCTAAATAAAACTAGCCCTAACCCAATCTCTAACAAATGGCTCGGGCTAAACCCCCTGGCCAGCCCGACCGTGCCTAAAACCCGACCCCTCTGGGCCGAGTTCGAGCCCCCCCTTCCCTGTTTGTTTTTTTTGTTTTGTTTTTGTTTTATTTTATTTATTTTATATGTATATATATATATATATATATATATATATATATATATTATATATATATATGTATTTATGTATATATATTATTATATATATATACAGTATTTGTATATGTATATATATACTTTATATTTAGTATTTTATTATATAAGTGTATATATATATATATATATATATATATATATATATATATATATATATATATATATATATATATATATGTAAATACTGTATAAATATATACAACAATATATATATATAATAATATATATACACATAAACACATATATATGTATATATATTATTATATATATATATATATATATATATATATATATATATATATATATATATATATATATATATATTTATATTGTTGTATATATTTATACAGTATTTGTATATATATATATATATATATATATATATATATATATATATATATATATATATATATATTGTTGTTGTATATTTATATATGTATTACAAATTCTACTTTGTACAAAATATTATTGTGCATAAATTCACAAGTCATTTTTTATTATTTAAATTATGAATTGTATATTTTAGCACTTTTAAAATATATTTATGTATATAAATTACTGCTTTTTATTGATTATGATCAATTGATGTCCAAGCCTAGCATGGGTTTTTGGGCCCAATTGTGTCTAATACATTCAGAGTCTGTACAAGTCATATTGGACTTGATTCATGGCTCTGGGTCCTGTATCTGGACTTCGGTTCAATTTTGAATACATGGACAAAATAGTAAATAATTAATTAATTATTTCTCAAAAACTGTTGCTTGCTGTTTTTTGAATTTTTATATATATTTTAAGTGCTGTAAAAATCTAGAAAAAATTATATTTAAATACTATATTAATTTAGATAATTTAGTATAATTTTTCCAGTATTTAAAAAGTACTTTTGGTATTTATAAAAATAGAAAAACAGAACTCATTTTCAGTATATATATGTTTGCTGATTTTTAATAAATATTTATGAAGGTTTATAAATTCCAAAAAAATTAGTATAAATTTCTATAATTAACAAGGATCATTTTTGTACTTTATTTTATGTAAAATTGAGCCTTTTGCCTATCTCAAAAATTGTTGGAACATAGTGTACAGTTTGATTTAATTATTGAATAGCTACGATTTGTAAGTTTTGTGTTGTTTTGCGTTATAGTCGTATTGAACCTCACCCTACACTAGTATAAAGACCCTAAAAGTTAGTTTGGGTATTGTGTCACCCCATATTGGTCTCCTATGCTAAAGTCACCATTTGGCTAGGTGTCTAGTCAGAAAGTCGTGTTGCACCACTAGTGTTTTAGTGTTTAACTTAGTGTAAAAACTAAGTTTATGTATTTATTTCTACAGTGACGAGTCACCAGGCATTTATAGCATTTTTATCGCTGCTTTGCTTTGCTAAAGGCAAGTACTTCTACAAACTTTACATACTGTTACAACAATGAACTGCGAATCCAATCATGTTAAATGCTGATCCTTGGGGTAGCAAGTTAAATCTTCACATGTTGTACTTTCAGTCACTACCAAGCTTAGAACAGTCTTTATATATTTCTTACATGATTATAATCTGGGTCATAGGAAAACTGTTAGTAGTGTACGTGATCATGCCTCCTTCTCTGTACGTATGTACCGAGCAAAGTTTCATTCTATATGATTACTGCGCCGTAGGCTTTATCTCAAAGCAGATTTGTACGTATGTACATCTATCGCCTTATCACTTGTACGAAAGTATATTTTATTATGTGCCCCTGCACATTGTACACCTATTGACGATCACGTACCTGCTACAGTTTTAAACATTACATATATATCTGTCTCTATGACATATGTGTCCTTGCCATGATAGATTATGATGTGCCATGATTCCAGTTTATTACATTCCTGTTCATTTTATGTTTCGTATATTCAGTTTGCTAGAATCAGTACTTGCTTCCGTCTAGACAGGATAACATTGTAGGTGTACTTACTGAGGAGGAGTTGCTCTGTGACTCATATTATGGAGTTACTGCCGAGGACCAGGCTTTGTCTTACGAGGATGTACCTGCGGGGAAACTCGTCTAGTTGTCTATTTACATTTTGGACTTTTGAGAGTAGTCATGTATTAGACTATGTATTTTGTGACTGGAACTGTATCCAGCTTTACATTTCGGACTTGTACTTGGACTTATTATTATACGAGATGACTTTTGTGTTTGGGAACAATTCTGACTCTTTATTACTTATAGAACTGTTAGCACATTTTAGTCTTATCCTGTTATCTCTAGAACAGCTTACTGCGCTTATCTCAAGCGTAGGCTGGACATGACTCGGCCTGGCCCAACAATTTGGGTAGCGGATCGTAACATGTTTTTAGTGGTAGCCCATGCAGGTCTCTAACTAAATTATTTGGTTACGTTATTGTACCAAGCTTGCCTGCAATTAGGAACTTAAGGTAATTAGACAACATTAGGAATGACGCTTAGAACACATAGAGGAATGCTAGGATTGCAACATAGGAAATACATCACATGCTTGCTATTACAATTAGATTTTCTTGTTTATGATTGTTTACTTTAAAGAGTCCTTATAAGTCCTTTTTATTTTAATTAGATGGTGCTCACCCGTTCATCCCAATATGTCACACCTGAGAATGGCACACTCTCTATCCAGTCAGCTGACCAGTTGATCGATACACCTCCACCTACCATATTCCTCCACTCCAGAAATCCACAAACCTAAATGCCTCCACCACCTTCCACATCACAGTCCCAGCAGGACCCAATACTCCTACCACCACCCATCACTATACCTACCCAGGCTTCCGTCACACTCGATGGGAACCAACTGCTCACTCTGATCCAGGGGTTCCTAACGACCCATCAGGAGTAGACCACCCTACTCCACCAGAGCATGGAGCGTTCTGAGGAACGTACCGTGGTCCCACCACCTGTAGAGTCACGGCAGAGAGCAGGGAAAATCAAGGACTTCATGGGTCTGAACCCAAGGAGTTTTTAGGGACTGTAGGTATAGTTGTAGCAGATGACTGGATAAACTCGGTAGAGAGGAAGCTCATTGGAGCTAGGTTGCCGAATGACTCCAGGTCGAGGCAGCGAGATTTCTGCTGATAGACTTGGCATGAGTTTGGTTCCGAAATGAGCCACTATTCGCGAGAGAGAGGGCCACTTGGGATTAGTTCAAGACCCAGTTCAAGAAGAAATTCTTCTCGACCACCGTTAGGGTAGCCATGGGGCTACGATTCCAGAACCCAGCAGGGGAACCGTTCTGTTGACGAGTATACGGCAGAGTTTAGTCCTGAGCCGTTTCGCTCCTAGTTAGTTGCCGTCCCTGAGGAGATGACGCGTAGGTTTTGCCATGGTCTAGTTCCAGACATTAGCATTCTTATAGTGGCAAACGGTACGACTGACTACTACCAGAGCCTAGAGTTGGCCCGGAGCATAGAGGAGCGTCTTCAGTCTTGCAAGAGGCCGGCTTCTGTACACCTCGTGAGACCGTCCAACCGTCAGGCTTTCCAGCAGAGAGCACCGACGCCGCACCAGCAGACATATCGTCCTCCCACACCTCATCACCTGACCCCGCCAGTTAGAGCCCCGGGACCCCGACAGCAGCAGAAGAGAGCTATGTGTTCTTTTTTTGGAAGACCAGGGCATGATTACTCCGTCTGCAGAAAGAGGTTGAAGCAGTGCTTAGCTTGCAGGTTGCCACCATCAACTTCGGTACTGCCCAGTAGCCAAGGTACCTAGAGGGCGCCCGACTCAGCAGCAGAGGTTTGGGCAACATCTACAGCAGTAGAAGGGACCCCAAGGGAAGGCTTATAGCCTAGCTCTTGAGCCAGAGCCGGAGCAGGTTTCGGAGCCATATTATTTGGCTGACGTCATCACAGGTCATGTTTATTTGCATACTTTTCTAGCTCTATGCTTATTTGATTCTTTATGATGCCACTCCCCGGGTATATATCATATTGGGGATGGACTGGCTTAGCTATGCCCATGCGGCTATAGACTGTCATGAGGGTAGTATTCTGTTCAGTCCCCCAGGCACGGCACCATTCAGTGTCAGAATGACAGGGCCGGAGATCAGCCTAGAGCCGAACTGTTGTGCGACAGTTGGGGAGATAGCACCACCACACCCTATTATTAGGGAGTTTATGGATGTATTCCCAGAGGATCTTCCAGGACTTCCGCCTGACAGAGATGTGGAGTTTACTATAGATTAGTATCGGGTTCATCGCCAGTATCTCGGGCTTGCTATAGAGTGAACACCAAGGAGGCCGTAGAGATGAAGGAGCATATTGATGACCTGTTGAAAAAGGGTTTCATTCGATCTAGTGCTTCTTCCTGGGGAGCACCAGTGCTCTTTGTGCCTAAGAAGGATGGTACAGTTCGGTTGTGCATTGACTACCGGGCGTTGAATACCATCACCATTAAGAACAAATACTCTGCCCAGGATAGATGATTGTTCGACCAGTTGAGTGGGCGAAGGTGTTTTCCAGGATAGATTTGAGATCCGGGTACCACCAGGTGAAGGTCAGGGCAGCAGACATCCAGAAGACGACATTCAACACGAAGTACGGGCAGTACGAGTTTATGGTGATGCCATTTGGTCTCACAAATGTGCCAGCTGTCTTTATGAATTTGATGAATAAGACATTTCACCAGTATATGGATAAGTTCGTCGTAGTATTTATCGACGACATCCTGATATACTCGAAAATGCCGGAGGAGCACGCAGAGCACTTGCGGATAGTTTTGGGGATTCTGAGGCAGGAGAGATTGTATGCCAAATTGTCGAAGTACGAGTTCTTTTTAGACCGAGTGGAGTTTCTCGGTCATATAGTTACTGGAGAGGGGATCTCGGTGGATCCCAGGAAGATTGCTGTCGTTGAGACATGGAAGGCTCCGACGTCAATTTCAGAGATCAGGTGCTTTTTGGGTTTAGCTGGCTATTATAGGAAGTTCATCCAGGACTTTGCTAGGATAGCTGAACCCATAACGAAGCGGACGCAGAAGGATGCAGAGTATATCTGGTCAGAGGACTGTCAGGCAGCATTTGAGGAGCTGAGGAGGCTGACGACCGCTCCAGTTCTGACATTACCTTCAGGATCTGGAGGTTTCACCATATACAGCGATACTTCGGGAAAGGGGCTAGGATGTGTCCTACAGCAGCATGGGAAAGTGATTGCTTATGTATCTAGGCAATTACGGACTCATGAGCGGAACTATCCTACCCATGACCTAGAGTTAGCTGCGGTGATCTTTGTACTCAAGTTATGGAAACATTACTTATACGGAGAGCGTGTGGAAATCTTTACTAACCACATGAGCTTGAAGTATGTGTTTATGCAGAAAGAGCTGAACATGAGGCAAAGACGATGGTTGGAGTTGATGAAGGACTTCGACATCGATTTATAGTATCACCCGGGAAGGCAAATGTGGTGGCGGATGCGCTGAGCAGGCATCCGATGGCATGGTATCTGATGATAGATCGGTATTTGTGGGAAGATCTGGAGAAGCTCGGTATCGAGATAGTTTGGCCAGGATCAGTGATACAGATGATGGCGCTTGACATTCAGTCAGGTTTGATGGAGCAGATCAGGGAGGCACAGTCTACAGATGAGAGCCTTCACAGACTTCGAGCCCAGGCTTTAGCTGGATTGCTGGATGACTTCACCGTAGCAGAGGATGGATCCTTGAGGCATGGCAACCGATTATGCGTACCGAAGGAAAGCTGATAGAGGCAGTCTTGCAGAAGGCACACCGATCGAGATATTCTATTCACCCTGGTGCCAACAAGATGTACCGTAACTTGCGAGAACATCTTTGGTGGCACGGGATGAAGAGATGTATTATATTTTATTTCGAGATACCTAGTTTGCCAGCAGGTCAAGGCGGAGCACCAGAGGCCAGCTGGTCTATTGCAGTCGTTATCCATTCCCAAGTGGAAGTGGGAACACATTACGATGGACTTCGTCTCAGGGCTTCCTCGTTCCCAAGGAGGGAATGATGCCATTTGGGTCATCGTGGATAGGCTGACGAAGTGTGCACACTTCATACCCTTCAAGGTGGGGCTTTTCATCGAGAAGGGTAGAGCTATACATGTAGCAGATAGTTCGCTTGCACGGTGTACCAGTGAGCATCGTGTCAGACCGAGACAGCAGATTTACGTCCCACTACTGGAGGAGCTTGCAGGAGGAGTTGGGCAGTCGGCTCAAGTTCAGTACGCGTACCACCCGAGACAGATGGGCAGTCCGAGAGGACGATACAGACGCTAGAGGACATGCTGAAAACTTATGTGCTGGACTTTGGCGGATCATGGGAGAGCCATCTGCACTTGGTAGAGTTTTCATACAACAACAGCTACCAAGCCAGCATCGGTATGTCTCCTTTCGAGGCACTATATGGACGACGATGCCGTACACGCGCTCTTTAGGATGATGTTGGGGATAGAGTTATGCTTGGGCCAAAGATGATCACGGATGCAGCAAGAAGGTTGGGATGATCAGAGACAGGCTCAGAGTAGCTCAGGACAGGCAGAAATACTGGGCCGATGCTAGTCGCAGACCGATGGAGTTCGCTGACGATGATATGGT